>JAJEJH010000574.1:0-59441 GCA_026122585.1 Anacardium occidentale
CCATCTGCACAATGACGCTGAAGCAGAATATCAATGACCCATCGCGCACTGACGTGTATAACCCACGTGGTGGACGCGTCACCAGCATCAATGCCTTGAACCTTCCCATCCTCAGATTCCTCCAACTTAGCGTTGAGAAAGGAGTACTTTACAGGGTAAGATAATAATTTAAATTCAACTTAGAATTTCACATTAAGTGTCCAAATTATTTTAAAATTGAATTTGCTAACATTTACTTGCATGCTTTCAGGATGCTATCTATACACCTCACTGGAACCTGAATGCCCACAGTGTTGTCTATGTCACAAGGGGCAGTGGGCGGATACAAATTGTCTCAGAGTATGGAGAGTCTGTATTCGATGGGGAAATTCGTGAGGGACAGCTTGTGGTTGTTCCACAGAACTATGCAGTGGTGAAGAGGGGAAGCAGCGATAGATTCGAGTGGGTATCATTCAAGACCAATGAACTTGCCCAGATCAGCCAGCTGGCTGGACGTGTCTCAGTGCTTAGAGGGTTACCACTGGATGTTATCAAAAACTCGTTTGACATATCCAGAGAAGATGCGCGGAGATTGAAAGAGAGCAGGTCTGAGATTTCGATTTTCGGTCCAGTGTCAAGCTCTCAGCGAGAGAGTCAAAGCGAGAGGGAGAGAGAGAGGGAAAGCGAGAGGGAGAGAGAGCGGGAGAGGGAGCGGAGAGCGAGAGAGAAAGGGCGAGACAGTGAGGTAATTGTAAGAAATAAATATGTACGTAGAGCTTATAAAATAAAGGCCTAATACGAATGGGCATGAAGCAGACTTAGTACGGGAGTGTTCCTAAGTTTTATGGTCAAGTTCAATAAAGAAACAATGTTTCATTTCGTTTTATTTTTTATTCTCTGCCATGTTTTACTATCTCTATTTTCCATTTTCAGGCGGAGACAACAAACATAAGAGTTTTTTTTCATTCAAAAAAGGGATAATAAAATACAATCTTTAAAAACAAAATATGATCATATGAGGCTATTTTTTACCTTAGTCTTATGAAATATTATTATATCTTTTATTATAACTTAATCCTGTCAAAATATTGACATCAATAAATATTAAAGTTTCGATTGTTTCACCGTAAATATTATACACCTATTAAAGACTAGTGTAAAATTTCGTTATATGTGGCCCTACAATACAATACAAAGCAAAAAAATTTTATTCTCCATACGTCACATTCCTCTAATATGCCCCTACAACAACAATACAAAAAAAAAAGTTTAAAAAAAATTATGACTTAATATCTTGTTTGTTAATGAATAAAACAATGAATTATTATTACTCAAAAACCATCAAATTTACCTATTGCATGCAATTGTTCTGTAAAATGAGCGTAATTATTGTGGATATGGACAAGGTCATGCACGAAATTATTTTTTATCTAAATTTTTTATAATTGAACATCTAAGTCATACCACCAAAACTGAAGTAAGACTAAAATAAAACATAAAGAGAAAAAATATTATAGATAAATAACAAAAAAATAAAAATAAATATTAAATGTGGTGGTAAAAACCATTGGTTGCGTGCTTATTGTATACTTAAACATTTAATGAATCTATATAAAACATTTGTTAAAGATAATGAGAAAAAATAAATTAAAACCAAACTTTGTTGACTCTAATCATGCCGATTTAGCAAATCTTGATATTTAAGACTTTTTTCAAGAGCAAGAATGTAAGTCACTTGATTAGTGACGTGAATCTTAACAAATTTTAAAGTGAATGTCTATCTCTTTATACCTTCTATTTTCAAAATATGGAGTCATGCATCATATGTTATGTTTTGTTTCCACATATTTTTTTCTTTCATTATTTTGTGTACATTATTTTGTGTACATTATAGTTTATTTAATTTTTAAAATAAAATGTTATGAACTTCAAAAGTGAAATATTGACATCAAATAATGACAATGACATGAATTCCTAAAATGAACATCAAATAATAATAATAATGCACACAATGCAAACAAAATTTATTAACAAAAAATAGATGGCAAGTGAAAATTTAGTTTTTCAAAACTTAGGTAAAAATTATCATTCCAGTGAACCTCGGGTGGGATGTAGTCATTTAACCTTTATTTTACACACACACACACACACACACACACACACACACATATATATATATATATGTATATAAATTTTTTTTTATTCTTTTCAATAATAATAAAAGCTCCAAATACAAATTCTATTGGATATCAAGCTCTAATATATTTGGCTGAAACCTTGATTAATTTTCCTTTGGTTTTGGGTAATAACGGTTATTAAAGGTTTCCTCGCATGCCTTAAAATAAACAAGCATCTCCGGCCTCGGTGGCAGCTTGTCTTTAATCATTGGGTGGTTGAGAAACTTGCTTCTCCAAGTTGCAATGGTTGGAAATTTCTCTTTAGGTAGAATCTGCGTACATCCAACTTCTTCCAAGATGGGTAGCAAGTAAATGATCCACCCAAATGAAAGATCCAAATGCCCGATCCCCCCTCCTTCAAAGTGATCATTTCCTTTTAGCTTCCCCTCGATCTTTTCCAATGCTTATATTGATTCTTCAACTGCCTTCTCTTTTTCCTCTCCTTTTAACAACATCGCTTTCTATGAAGCTCTCAAAAGCTACATCAATATAGTGAGTAGAAATACAACAAAATAGAGGAAAACAATGAGACATAAATATTCACCTTTCATCTCCATATTTGGCCCAGAAATGTGTCATTGCTTTTTCATGAGGATCTTTAGGTAGCAGTGGATTTTGTTCCCCAAGTCTTATCGATGCACTCGAGAATAACATGCAACTCAAGAACTTTCTGGTCATGAACAAGCATAGCAACCTTCTTGTGCACTAGGTTCAACTCCAGGAGCCTGGTGCTCTCGTTAATAATGCCTTCTTCTAAGTATTCATGATCGATAGCCTTTAGCTTTAGTGCCCATTCTACTCTAATCACATATGGGCTAGCCCAAAACCCCAAGAGCTTCACTTCTTTTGCCATACATTTCCTGCTTCTAATGCTGAGGTACTGCTACTATTTCTACAATTCATATATAAAAATCTCCAGTCCTTTGGATAACATATAAAATAGACAGACACAAATTTGGACCGGAACTTTGATGGATTTGTTGCAATTAAGTATTCATTTCACCCTGTGATGATCGTTCCAGTACTTGGAGCACAAGTCACCTCTAAAAATTTTTTAAAACATTTTCAGAAGTTATTGGAGGTTCATACAATTCATTAGAAGAAATTAAGTAAAATAATTCTTTTTTATACCTCTCAAACTATTTTTTTTTTCATTTTTTTTATGCAAACTCAATCATTTGTCATATGTACTGTACATATCATTAATAGCAAATTGATTTAAAATTATTCATAAATTACCAAAATACTCTTGACATATAAAGAGTGCGGTGCACGAATGATATAGAGTAAATTGTCACTTGTGTCCCAAGAAATGATTTCAAACTCAAATTATCATAAAAATCAAACAAATTTTTGATAACTTTCAATTATTTTCGACGACTAAAATATAAGAAAAGATTAATAAATCGATTCTAAATATTATAGATTTAGATTTAATTTATATTATGTTGATTTTAGTAATAATATATTATTAAAATTTGTATTATTTATAAACTAAATATAATAATATTAATAATAAAAATAGTTTATCAAAGTATTCTTTCAGTACTTACCTTTCGATAAGATTTTAGATTAAGTTAATATTAATTGACTTTTTTAAGTCAACCTTAACCGTACAGCTAGTGGGAGAGTAAAGATTTTGGGACCCTATTAAATATGGATTAATTCAACAACCAAATAATTACTTTTGGGCCACATGTGATGAAATTTTACGCTAGTCTTTAATAGGCGCATGATATTTATGGTCAAACAGTCGAAACTTCAACATTTATTAACGTTAAAAATTTTGACAGGATTAAACAACAATGAAAGATATAATAATCTTTCATAAAAATAAGGTAAAAAATGGTTTCATACGACAACATTTTGTTTTAAAGATTGTATTTTATCATCCTTTTTGAATGAAAAAAACTCTTATGTTTGCTTGTCTCCACCTGAAAATGAAAAATAGAGCTTGGAAAACATGGCAGAGACCAAAAAATAAAATGAAATGAAACATTGTTTCTTTATTGAACTTGACCATAAAACTTAGGAACACTCTCCCGTACTAAGTCTGCATCATGCCCATTCGAATTAGGCCTTTATTTTATAAGCTCTACGTACATATTTATTTCTTACGATTACCTCACTGTCTCGCCCTTTCTCTCTCCCTCTCCCCTTCTCTCTCCCTCTCCCTCTCGCTTTGACTCTCTCGCCGAGAGCTTGACCCTGGACCGAAAATCGAAATCTCAGACCTACTCTCTTTCAATCTCCGCGCATCTTCTCTGGATATGTCAAACGAGTTTTTGATAACATCCAATGGTAACCCTCTAAGCACTGAGACACGTCCAGCCAGCTGGCTGATCTGGGCAAGTTCATTGGTCTTGAATGCTACCCACTCGAATCTATCGCTGCTTGCCCTCTTCACCACTGCATAGTTCTGTGGAACAACCACAAGCTGTCCCTCACGAATTTCCCCATCGAATACAGACTCTCCATACTCTGAGACAATTTGTATCCGCCCACTGCCCCTTGTGACATAGACAACACTGTGGGCATTCAGGTTCCAGTGAGGTGTATAGATAGCATCCTGAAAGCATGCAAGTAAATGTTAGCAAATTCAATTTTAAAATAATTTGGACACTTAATGTGAAATTCTAAGTTGAATTTAAATTATTATCTTACCCTGTAAAGTACTCCTTTCTCAACGCTAAGTTGGAGGAATCTGAGGATGGGAAGGTTCAAGGCATTGATGCTGGTGACGCGTCCACCACGTGGGTTATACACGTCAGTGCGCGATGGGTCATTGATATTCTGCTTCAGCGTCATTGTGCAGATGGTTTCCTCCAAACCATTTCTCTGTCTTCGCTCTCTTTCTTCTTCGTATTCTTGTTCTTGTTCTTGTCTGTGTGGTGTTAGTACCTCAAGGTCCTCCTGAACACGGACAATAATGCCCCTCTGACTCTTTTCTCTCTGCAGTTTCCTGGCTAGCTGAGTATCAATATTGAAAGATTGAGCGATGATCTCTTCCTCGAAGGCACTCAACATATTGTTGCTTTTGTGTTCCTGCTTGCCTCTTCTGCTGCTTTGGCCTTGGCCTTGGCTTCCGCTGCGGCTCTGACCACCACCTTGAATTTCTTGTTGTGGGCTTCCACCCAGGAAGAATTTCTTCAAACATAATTATTTACAAAATTATAAGCGATATTTCTATATGTACAAACTAAATAAATTTATAGAGCTATTGTTTGATTAGTTACCCTTAAGTACTGGCCGAGCTGGTTCTCGGAATTACCAACGTCCGCAAGTACGACCAAAACAAGCTCGGACTGGCCATTGTTATAAATCCAGTGAGCTACTCCTGCAGGCAATGCAATGACATCACCCTCTCGGATGTACCTGACTTTTTGGTGTCGTTCTCCCGATTGCTGGCTCCTTTCTGACAGTGATTGTGACTGTGATTCTTCTTGGAATGTCTCAGGACAACCCGGGTATACGGCTCCATGAATACCCCTTCCTGGAATAACCATTACAGAAAGAATCCTAGTTTAAAATGTAAGGATCATATGAAAATATGATTAAAGAGGCATATCAAATCTTAATGCTATAAAGACTAGTATTGACTTTGCCTTGAACAACGTAGACTAGCTCAGGAGCATTGTTGTATGAAGGGACTAAGAGGCCTCTGCTCTGGATGGTATGGCGGAACACGGCAACATTAGCACATTGTAGTTGTTCCTCGTTCTGGTCCCAGAACTCCGTGAATCCAGCCTCTGATTCTACCCTTCTCTGGGGCCCAAGAGCATTGAGATTCTGGAATTGGCATTGTGTCTGGAAACGTTGCTGCTGTTGACGTTGCTGTGAATTCACAACCTGTTCTATCTGAGCAAAACTGCAATGAAATAGAAGAAGAAAGCCAAGACTAAAAGAGAGCAAAGAAGAGTGACCCATGGTATAGGTAGGTAGTGAGAGAATAGAAATAGAGATTGTTATGAAGCAGATCTGCACGGAGGGTGGTATTTATAGGTGAAAAAATAGTAGAGGCTTCAGGACGTGGCGAATGGTTCTGTTTTTTATGCATGCAAAAATATCCGCACGTCCTAGCTTGTTAACACATAATAGATGCTTCAAGGTTACGTGGTGGTGCTGAGCTGGAATTGTTCATGCAATAGGGAATGTTCTTGCGAATGAACGTAGATGTATTTCGAGCCTCTGGGGGCAATGAAACATATTCCAATAATGGAGGCTAGCGCCATGTGACGTGTTCTGAATTTCTTCGATGTTTGTGCGAGTTCTACCTTATATATATTGTCTGTATTTTTATGTTGCAATAATTTGAATATTATTCCTGACGGTAATTCTTAAACTAGTAATGTTACGGAAGCTCAAACATTATTAGTGAAATATCGAATGGAAGTTCTCTTTATGGTGGGAGCTCATGATTTGGAAAATCATCTTACTGAACTAGTTCCTTGTCTTTCACCGTTAACAATAAAAAAAAAAAAAAAAAAAATGAAGCAGGAGAATCCTCAATTCGATAACCGGACAGGTATGACAAATTATTGATGAGTTGGTGTCGTAGAATCATTTCATTAATGAATCTAAGCTTAAAGGTTCTGAAAAACAGTTTGCAAATTCTTAATAAAGGGACACTTAACATTCATTAGTATATGCATAGGATGAAAGAATCAGTTTTGTATCTGAAGAACAACAGATCAATTATATAATTGATGGATTAGACTTTAAATTTGACCCATCCATTGTTCATATAACTGTTAAGCTAGTTTGGGGTTTTTTTTAGAGTTCAATAAGTCCGTTGACATCAAAGCAATGTTCACTTTAACTTCCATTAGTATCAAAGTTGAGAAAATTTTCTTTTCTTCAAGAATTGTGAGCATTATTATTATTTGATGTTCACTTTAAGAATTCATATCATCATTATTTGATGTCAATATTTCAGTTTTGAAGTTCATAACATTTCATTTTAAAACTTAGATAAACTACGATGTACACAAAACAATCAAAGAAACAAGTACTTGAAAACAAAACATAAGATATAGTGTATGACTCCGTAATTAGAAAATAGAAGGTATAAAGAGATAGACATTCATTTTGAAATTTGTTAATATTCACATCACTAGTCAAGTGACTTACATTCTTGCTTTTGCAAGAAGCTTTAAATATCAACATTTGCTAGATTGACATGATTAGAGTCATCCAAAAAGTTTGATTTTAGTTTTTTTTTTTTTTGGTTATCTTTGATGAATGTTTTATATAGATTCATCAAATGTTTGAGTGTATGATAAGTATACAACCAATGGTTTTTACCAGCACATCTTTAATATTTATTTTTATTTTTTTTTTATTTATCTATAATATTTTTCCTTCTTCTGTTTTACTTTAGTCTTACTTCATTTTTTATGGTGTGACTTAGATTTTCAATTATAACAAATTTAGATAAAAATTAATTTCATGCATCACCTTGTGCATCGCTACAATAACTACTATTGATAGTTATGTTCATTTCAGGGAACAATTTCATGCTAATAAGGCAAGTTTGATGGTTTTTTAGTTATAATAATTCATCGTTTTATTCATTAGCAAACAAACAAGATATTATTTTATAATTTTTTAAAAAAATTTTTTCTTTGTATTGTTGTTATTGTAGGAGCATATTAGAGAAATGTGAGGTGGAGGACTTTTTTTTAACATATTTTATCTAGATAATTTCTCTCCATATAATCTCAATCAAAATGTGATTCAAAATATAGTAGAGTTGTACTCACTTGCAAATTTATAATTTGGTAAGTGTAAATTTGTCAATTCATCTATGAGTAATAGACTTTTGCTTCTCACACCAAATTACGTACTAACATGCTCATGCACCAAAGCAAACGCAATTATGTGTGTAGTTGCTAGCAGCAAGAAAGCATAGTTTTTCTTCCATTCTCTGCTCAATATGGACTCTGTGAGCGCCTTCACCCTACAGAACGTTGGACAAGAGATTGTTCTTTGCCACGTAAAAACGAATTTTAACTTGCTAAAGTGTTATGTCTCCTAATAAATCTTGTTATTACATGAATTTAACTTGTCTTTCTAGCGTCATACGTATTTAACCTAAATTTTTCACGTGTTTAATGCAGTTTACATTGTTATATTGTCAAAACGTGAAAAAACCACATGTGATAGTGATATTCCCACAATCTTCATTATTAGCTCATATTGTAATAAATTTTGATAATTAATGATCAAGAACATTGAAAATTTTGTTAACAAAATAAATTTTATTATATTTACTTAAATTTAGTGTTATAATTTAAGTGTTTTGACGAGGATTTGCAACGTTTTACACATTCACAATCGCAATATGAAAAATTGGACAAGAAGTTTGAATTTAAACCCTTTTGGCTATTTTTTATTGCAAAAATGATTGTGAAATGATTGATTTTGAAGTTGATATTTAATTGGGGCAATAAAATAATGAAAATTTGAAGGATTGTGTAAAATGTTTGATTCACAATGAAAACAAGAATCGTCCGTTATTGGTGGCATTTGGGTATGAGAGTATTCTCTACGTATATAGAAAAACTTTTATACTTTTAACGATTCAAAACTAGACCGATTTATGAATCTTAAATGTTAAATTTTTTAATTTATATGGTTTTTTTATGTTTTGACGATATATATATATTTTTTAATTTGTGTAACACGTAGTAAGTATGCATAAAAATTAGGTTAAATGTGATTTAGTTTATTCATAAAATTTTGAAATTATAATTGACTAAATTTATTTTGAATGGTGATTGCGAATGAAAATTATGGATCAACAATGGAAAGAGTTACAGGTGCAGCTTTTAGTCTTCCAACACCAATGGTCCAATACAAGACCTACAGCACAAAAATAATACTTCCTCTAGAGAAAAGAGCTTGATATGAACATCAATTATCTTCTGGCCTTGGGTTAAAGTAGTTGTATACGGCATCCCTTCGGCCCTCCAAGTAAACATGCATCTGGTCCTTGGGTGGTAGGTCGTCCTCGATGACTGGATAG
This sequence comes from Anacardium occidentale, assembly GCA_026122585.1. Classification (NCBI taxonomy): domain Eukaryota; kingdom Viridiplantae; phylum Streptophyta; class Magnoliopsida; order Sapindales; family Anacardiaceae; genus Anacardium; species Anacardium occidentale. Next base: position 9,184 of record JAJEJH010000574.1, read on the forward strand.
CTGAGAATTTTGGCCTTCCAAGCTGTAAGAGCCGGGAATTTTTCAGGACTCAAGAATCTGCATAGAGCCAACTTCTTCCCGGACGGGTGGCCAGTAAGCAATTCTCTATTGATTCAGTAAGCAATGCTCTATTGATTCTTTCACCTTGAAAATGCTTATTTTCTTTCACCTCTCCCTCTATCTTTTCCAATGCTTCTATTGATTCTTTCACTGCCTTCTCTTTGCTCTCTCCTTTGGACCACATTGCAGTCCATGCCGCATACAAAAGCTACACCAACAATAACAGAAGGGACACAAAATTATATAAGGATATATTCTTTGTACTATGATTCAATTCTGAAGTGATATAGAACAACAATATGAACGAACAAATATAATTACCTTCTCTTTAGCTAATTTAGCCCAAAAACGTGCAGTGACTCTTTCATAAGGATCTTTAGGCAGCACTGGATTTCGTTCCCATGTCTCATGGACATACTCGAGGATAACAAAAGACTCAGAGGTGGCTTTGTTATTGTGAAGAAGTACAGGAACCTTCTTATGAACTGGGTTGAGTTCCCGCAGCATAGCGCTCTTGTTGAAGATATCTTCTTCAAGGTACTCATAATCAACACCCTTCAGCTTCAATGCCCATATAACTCTAAACGCAAACGGGCTGCACCAGAAACCCAAGAGCTTCACCTGTGTTGCCATGGCTGCTGTTTTTGACACTCTGAGGCAACACCTACAGCTATTTCGAGCGTGTATTATATATATACAGAAGTTACCAATTTTGACAAATTGAAAGTTTCATCCGTATGGGATGTTGTAATAATTCATATATTGATTGCACATATTAATTTTAATTTGACTATATTATTCATTTTACACAAGGATAAAACGGAAATTAAGAAAAAATAAAAGAGTTTAATTAGATAAAAAGTGGATTGTAAATACTAAGAGCATACGCCAAGTGACTAATTCCCACGCAAGGTTTCCTTAACTGACAAAGTCCCACTTAATCCAATCATGTAGCCATTTTTGGGTTTGGTGGTCACTTTTTTTAACTTTTGTAAATTTTAAAATTTTTCAATATTATTTTAAATTTTAAATATTTTATAAATTTAATTTTTAATTTTTAAAAATTTTTTATTAAAAAATAAAAATATATTTTTGATCAATTAAATTTAACGATTGATTATTAAATTTTATCATTAATTTTAATTAATAGATAAATAATTATTTTTTTAAAATTTGTTGGGTGGTACTAGTCGTGTGGCCATTAATCTATTATGAATAGTATTCAAGTCTGTCTGCTAGGATTATTTAAAGGTTAAATTTGAGAACAAAACACAAAAAAAGAAAAAGAAAAAAAAACAGAAGAAAAGTGAAAGTCATGATTATAGATAACAGGCCAAATAACTTATTGTCACCAAAGGTTTCCTAAATGACAATGTAGTCTAAAAACTTTTAAATTGTTAAATACTCACCTATTAAATTTTATTTAATTTATTATAAAAATAATTAAAATACCCATTAATTAATAATAATATTATTATTATTAAAATAAAATTTAATATAAAGTATTGTTAATATAATAATAAATATTTTAAAAATAAAAAAAAAGTTACTATTATCAATAACATTGACCATTGTTAACTTGATTAGATCGTCGAAAATAGTCACCTAATTCTATTAACGATTAAATCCGATCGTCTATATAATAGAGACAATCAAATCTAGTTATTAAATATCTAAAAAAATGATAAAATTTAATCGTTTCTACTATCGAAAATAATCAAAAATTATTGGAAAGTTTTGTTATCAATCATTCTCGATGGCTAAGGCAGTCAACTCTGTGGCCACCACCAAATTTGGTCATCTCTATCATCGAAATGACTAGATCTGATCACCAATTAAATCAAATGACTGTTTCAATCATCTTATTAGATTAATGGCGACGATTGTAAGCAACAATGTTATCGATGACAATGATTATTTTTTTAATTTTTAATTTATTTTTTAAAATTTTATTATTACTTTTTTAGCTTTTTATTAATTGTTTATTATTATTTTAATATTATATTAATATTATTTTATATTTTAATTATTTTTATTTTTTATTCAAAAAGACAAAACTACATTTTTAACTAGTTAAATTTAACAGTTAATCGTTAAATTTAATAATTGATTTCAGTCAATATATTGATATTTAGCTTTTTAAAAGCTTTTAAATGAGAACTATCATTTCTCATTTAAGGAAACATGGGTGCCTATAAGTCATTTGGCCTTGTTTATACTATAATGTAATTCATTTATGGACAAAATCTAAAATCATTTAAATATTAAAAAATCAAATATGACACTACAACTGTTGTTTAATAGTCGTTGGCTTTGATTGGGCCATGCTTTTATGATAATTTTTCAATTTTAGTAATAAAAGATTTTTTAAATCAAACACACCATTTTAAGTGCTAAAGATTGTATCATAATTTTAATAAAATGGTATAACAATTATTTTTAAAGTAGTTGATAAATGGAAATTTAGTTTTTTGGAATTTAAAGAATAAAAATTTGTCATTCTGATAAACTTTGGAATTTATTGATTCTTCAACTACCTTCTCTTTTTCCTCTCCTTTCGACCATATTGCCTTCCATGAAACTCTCAAAAGCTACAACAATATAGTGAGTAGAAATGCAATAAAACAGAGGGAAACAACGAAACATAAATATTCACCCTTTCATCCCCATATTTGGGTCAGAAATATGCCACTGCTCTTTCATGAGGATCTTTAGGTAACACTGGATTTTGCTCCCAAATCTTATCCATATACTCGAAAATAATATACGACTCAAGAATTACTTTTTGGTCATGAACAAGCACAGGAACCTTCTTGTGAATTGGTTCAACTCCATAAGCCTAGTGCTCTTATTAATAATATCTTCTTCTAAGTATTCATAATCAATGCCCTTTAGCTTCAATGCCCATTCTACTCTAATCATATATGGGCTAGCCTAAAATCCCAAAAGCTTCACTTCTTTTATCATACGTTTCCTGCTTCTGGTGGTGAGGTATCACTATTGTTTCTGCACATTCATATATAGAAATCTCTAATCCTTTGGATAATATATAAAATAGACCAACGCAAATTTGGACTAAAAGGTTTGATAGATTTATTGCAATTAAGTATTCATTTTCCCTTGTGATGACCATTCTAGTACTTGAGCACAAGTTATCTTTGAAAATTCTTTAAAACATTTTCAAAAGGCATTAGAGACTCATAAACTTTTTTTTTTTTTCATTTCTTTATGCATACTTCGTCATATGAACTGCACGTATTTAATGATACAAATTGAATTAAAGTGATTCATAAATTACAAAAATACTCTTGACATATAAAAAGTGCGATACACAAATAATACATAGTTAATTATCACCTGTATCACAAGAGACGATTTCAAATACAAATTATGATAAAAATAAGATAAATTTATAACAAGTTTCAATGATTTTAGAAGATTAAAATATGAACAAAGCTTAATAAATCGATTCTAAACATTATAGATTTAGATTTAATTTATATTGGATTGATTTTAATAATAATGAATTTTTAAAATTTGTATTATTTATAAACTAAATATAATAATATTAATAATAAAAAATATTTTATCCAAATATTCTTTGAATATTTACCAATCCATGAGACTTTGGATAAAGTCAATAATGATAGGCTTTTTAAAGTCAACGCTGACCCGACAATTACTGGAGGAGTAGTTATTGGAGAGTAAAGATCTTAAAACTCTACTGAATTTATATTAATGCAATAACCCAACAGTGTCTTATTGGCCACATACAATGAAATTTTACAGTAATCTTTAATAGATGCATGGTATTTATAGTCAAATAGTCAAAACCTCAACATTTATTGGCGTCAAAAGTTTTGATAAGATTAAACTAGGATGAAAAATGCAAGGTATAATAGTGTCTTCTGGTAGAGAATAAAAAATAAAATAAAATGAAACATCGCTTCTTTATTGAACTCAACTATAAAACTTAAGAACACTCCCGTACAAAGTCTTCATTACGGCCGTTCGTATTAGGCCTTTATTTTTTACGCTCTACGTACATATTTTGTTTCTTAACATTAGCTTACTGCCTCTCCCTTGCTCTCTGCCTCTCCCTCTCACTTTCTCTTTCTCTCTCCCTCTCCCTCTGCCTCTCGCCCTGACTCTCTCGCTGAGAGCTTGACCCTGGACCGAAAATCGAAATCTCAGACCTACTCTCTTTCAATCTCCGCGCATCTTCTCTGGATATATCAAACGAGTTTTTGATAACATCCAGTGGTAACCCTCTAAGCACTGAGACACGTCCAGCCAGCTGGCTGATCTGGGCAAGTTCATTGGTCTTGAATGATACCCACTCGAATCTATCGCTGCTTGCCCTCTTCACCACTGCGTAGTTCTGTGGAACAACCAGAAGCTGTCCCTCACGAATTTCCCCATCGAATACAGACTCTCCATACTCTGAGACAATTTGCATCCGCCCACTGCCCCTTGTGACATAGACAACACTGTGTGCATTCAGGTTCCAGTGAGGTGTATAGATAGCATCCTGAAAGCATGCAAGTAAAAGTTAGCAAATTCAATTTTAAAATAATTTGGACACTTAATGTGAAATTCTATTTTGAATTTAAATTATTATCTTACCCTGTAAAGTACTCCTTTCTCAACACTAAGTTGGAGGAATCTGAGGATGGGAAGGCTCAAGGCATTGATGCTGGTGACGCGTCCACCACGTGGGTTATACACGTCAGTGCGTGATGGGTCATTGATATTCTGCTTCAGCGTCATTGTGCAGATGGTTTCCTCCAAACCATTCCTCTGTCTTCGCTCTCTTTCTTCTTCGTATTCTTGTTCTTGTTCTTGTTCTTGTCTGTGTGGTGTTAGTACCTCAAGGTCCTCCTGAACACGGACAATAATGCCCCTCTGACTCTTTTCTCTCTGCAGTTTCCTGGCTAGCTGAGTATCAATATTGAAAGATTGAGCGATTATCTCTTCCTCGAAGGCGCTCAACATATTGTTGCTCTTGTCTTCCTCCTGGCCTCTTCTGCTGCTTTGGCTTTGGCTTCGGCTTCCGCTCCAGCTCTGACCACCACCTTGAATTTCTTGTTGCGGGCTTCCACCCAGGAAGAATTTCTTCAAACATAATTATTTACAAAATTATAAGCGATATTTCTATATGTACAAACTAAATAAATTTATAGAGCTATTGTTTGACTAGTTACCCTCAAGTACTGGCCGAGCTGGTTCTCGGAATTACCAACGTCCGCAAGTACGACCAAAACAAGCTTGGACTGGCCATTGTTATAAATCCAGTGAGCTACTCCTGCAGGCAATGCAATGACATCACCCTCCCGGATATACCTGACTTTTTGGTGTCGTTCTCCCGACTGCTGACTCCCTTCTGACCGTGATTGTGACTGTGATTCTTCTTGGAATGTCTCAGGACAACCCGGGTATACAGCTCCATGAATACCCCTTCCTGGAATGACCGTTACAGAAAGAAAGCTAGTTTAATATGTAAGGATCACGTCAAAATATGATTAAAGAGGCATATCAAATCTTAATGCTAAAAAGACTAGTATTGACTTTGCCTTGAACAACGTAGACTAGCTCAGGAGCATTGTTATATGAAGGGACTAAGAGGCCTCTGCTCTGGATGGTATGGCGGAACACGGCAACATTAGCACATTGTAGTTGTTCCTCATTCTGGTCCCAGAACTCCGTCACACCAGCCTCTGACTCTACCCTTCTCTGGGGCTCAAGAGCATTGAGATTCTGGAATTGGCACTGAGTCTGGAAACGTTGCTGCTGTTGTCGTTGCTGTGAATTCACAACCTGTTCTATCTGAGCAAGACTGCAATGAAAGAGAAGAAGAAAGCCAAGACTAAAAGAGAGCAAAGAAGAGTGACCCATGGTATAGGTAGGTAGTGAGAGAATAGAAATAGAGATTGTTATGAAGCAGTTCAGTTTGGGGGGTGGTATTTATAGGTGAAAAAATAGTAGAGGCCTCAGGACGTGGCGAATGGTTCTGTTTTTTATGCATGCAAAAATTAACCGCACGTCTTAGCTTGTTAACACATAATAGATGCTTCAAGGTTACGTGGTGGTGTTGAGCTCGAATTGTTCATGCAATAAGGAATGTTCTTGCGAATGAACGTAGATGTATTTCGAGCCTCTGGGGGCAATGAAACATATTCCAATAATGAAGGCTAGCGCCATATGACGTGTTCTGAATTATTTGGTATTGGAGAGCTCAAGTTGTCTTTATGGTGTGGGAGCTTATGATTTAGAAGATCATCCTACTCAACTAATTCCTTGTCTTTCACCGTTTATATATACAAGTGAAGTATGGAAACAGTAAAAGCAATATGAAGCAGCAGAATATCCTCAATTCCGTGACTGGAGAGGTATGACAAATTATTGATGAGTTAGGGTTGTAGAATCATTTCATTAATGAATCTAAAGTTAAGGTTCTGAATTGAAACACAATTTGCAAATTCTTAATAAAGGGACACTTAGTATTCACGAGTATATTCATAGGATGAAAGAATCAGTCGATGCTGTAAGTGCTAGTAGTCATTTTGAATCAAAAGAACAACTGGTCAAGTATATAATTGATAGAATAGGCTTTGAATTTGATTCAGCGCTGCTATGTATGTAATTTAAGTGTTAGTTTGAATTTGAACAAACTAGGGATGGACATTAATTCAGAAATTTTTTTATATTCACATCATTAGTCAAATAACTTACGTATTCTTACTTAAAAAAATTATGAAATATCAAAATTTACTAAATCAATGTGATCAAAATAGTCAATAAAGTTTGATCCTATCTTTTTCTTGTGATTTTTTATGAATGTTTTATACATGAATTCACCAAATGTTTGAATGTATAATGGGTATGCAAATACTGGTCTTTACCACTACATAGGTAACATTTATTTTTATTGTTTTGTGATTCATCTATAATATTTTTTTCTATTTTTTGTTTTGCTTCAATCTTGCTCCATTTTGGTGGTGTGACTCAAACTCTCAATTATAACAAACTCTGAATCAAAAATTATTTTATGCATCATCTTGTACACACCCACGATAAGTATTACGAATAGTTTCGGTCATTTTAGGGAACGATGTCATGCTAATAGGGCAAGTTCGATAGTTTTTTAATAATCATAATTCATTGTTTTGTTCGTTAACAAGCAAACCAAATATTAATTCATGATTTTTAAAAATTTCTTTTCCGTTATTATTATTGCAAGAGCATATTAGAGTGATATAAGATAGAAAATTTTTTTTCTAACATACTTCATCGAAAGAGTTCCTCTCCACATATCTCAATCAAAATATGATTTTAAACAGAATACGGTAGTATTTACTTACAAATTTATAAACTTATAAATAGGGATTTGTTTATTCATATTGAACCATTAAGAGTATTATTGATTATTGATATTAAAATTTCTTTTCAAATCACTCCATGATTCAAAATGGTGACCTTGGATTTATCCTCTTGGGACGTTTTATGTCTTTCTTTAATTACTTCTTTAAGGCTCATAAATTTCAAACGAAAAATAGTGTCAAAAGTTCATTCAGTATAATTTTCACTGTCCAATGTTGAAGCAATGTATTGAAACTTTACAAAAATTCAACATTTTCACAAACCATAGGATAATAAAAAAATAACAAAATTAGCATTATGATAAAGAATGTATATTTCGAGATGAAAATCATTCTATTAGAATTTCATGATATTGGGGGATTGATTGTTTTACCTTCAGGTTCAAATATTGTGTCACGTTCGTAAACTTCTGTTTCAAGTTCAAATATAGTTTCACATTTGCAAACCTCAATTTGTAATTAACATTCGAATTTTAAATTTTAAATTACAATTTTTACAAAACATCAGGTCTGATGATATTTAAGACTTCATATTTGTGTTGTTTTTTTTCACAATTTTGTAAACTTCAAGATGATAATAAGACACAAATTATAATTATAATACACGTATAAAAATTTCACAATTTATAGGCGCAAAAGGTTACAATTATAATAATAATAATAATTTAAAGTATAAATATAAATATTCTCAGCTTGCATTTACAAATGAAAAACAGTTAAAACAGAGCATAAATATAAATATTTGCAATGTGATTTTACAAAAGAAAATATTTTGCAATATTTGTTTTATTGAACAGTTTCATACAGGTAAGTCTTTTTTCCCAATTCAGCGGATGCACTGACCCTCGGAAAATTCAAAGCAATTCTTAATCTACTGAACACGTAATTTTAACATCTTTTTCTATCGAATTTAACCCAGACATTAAGGGAAACATTTTAAATGCACCTACGAATAAACACGATGGAAATTGTGTACCTAATAAAATGCTTGGTATTAATCATCATATTTAAATAAAACTAAGTCACTTTGGATTTAATGGTAAACATGAATTGTCCAGATGTAATTGGTGTTCAGGCTGAAATATGTCATGGGCAGCAATAGAGCGTATTGTATAAAAAGTTGATGAAGAAATTATAATTTATATCATTTCCATCCTGCTTTATTTTTGAGATCTTTCTTAGGGTTTCAGGTGTAAAGGAACCATTATTCAAGAGTATTATAATGAGCTGTAAAGAGAAAGAGAATTGCTTCGTTATGAAAGAAAGTGTCTTGGAAAGGCTAGGAGCCTTGCTGTCTACATGTACCACCCAAATAGTGGAGGACTCCATTGCTTTCGTCTGTGTCAACTTCAATTCACAATTTCACATGCTTACTGGGTCCCTGGTTTTGAGGGTAACCTTAATCTGTTCTAGGGCCAGCCTTCACTGTATTTTTCCCTAACCACCAGAAGTAAATTATATCATTTTCTTAACCAGCCCATCAGTCAAATTAGATGAACTGGTTAGAAGTAGAAATCCCATTAATCAAATTACAGGGTAATTTATAAAGTTTGCCTTTGTGATTATTAAAACTGAACAGCAATCATCGTCTTAAAAAAAAATGAATTTTGAGCCCACACACCAACCCGACTCAAGGTGGCCCCCCAGAACAAGTGGAAAATGGGTGCGCTTTACAGGAGTTTCCTTTTCATCTTTGGCTGAAACTTAGATTCGAAGTTTCTTAGCGGGCCTCCAAGTTTGCCGAAAGTTGTCGTACTGCTTGAAAAAGAAACCTCTTCATTTGTTTCGAATTTGCCATCTTGCCATCCTAATTAAGAAAGCCTGAACGCAATTTCTTTTGGGTAATTACCAATCAAAAAGACGTTCCCACCCCTTTGGGTAATCACTGAAACTTTGATTATTTATCGAAAAGTCCTCCTTTTGCTGTCGTTATTGGAGGGTGGCAATCATGGAATTACGTCAACCACTGTGGGCAACGGAAAGAAAAAAATAATGGAATGATGATAAAAGGAGGAGAATCAAGCAACTGCCCATATAGCTACTGCCTGCAGCCTTCTTTTGAACAAAAGATCATAATTGCAGAGAGGAAATCAGCATTTGATGTATCGCAGCCTTGAAAGGAAGCTTAAACCCGCGAAAAGGGCATGGAGGAGCTTCACAAACAAGCTCCAATCAAAACTCCACATTCTCAAAATACCAAAAGCAATCAAAACAACAACTCAAACTTTCCTCACTTTCTGCTCTCGCCATCTCTTCACTCCCTTCAAGAAACGTTTCCTCACAAAATCTTCCCATCGCAACAAATATTACAGCCACCTTTATTACCAGAACCAGCAGTTTCAGAAGAATTTCGCCGCCATATACATAGACCGTCTCTATGCAGAGCCTCCTCTCTCAGAAGTTCAAGCAAAGCATAGCCATGCAGGTGCTGGGACAAGTAGAGGAAAGGAAGTGATCGAGGAAAAAGTTGCGCCTGAAAAGGAGAAGAGGAGTTTAAACAGTATTGACGATGCGTGGAATGCTGTTGTCGCTAAGTCTCCTCAGCTACGATGTGTGGATGACCGGGCGGAAGAATTTATTCACAAGTTTCGTGAAGATACGAAGATTGAAAGGGAAAGGTCACTGCTTAAGTTTCAGGAGATGTTGGACAGAAGTGCTTGAGAATTTATTAATTATTTGGTATTCTTCTATTTCCTTTCATATGTTTTCTTCTTTTTAAACGGCAAACATCGGAGTGATACAGTATATAAGTCGGCTGACGGATACTGAAGTTACAGGTTTTCTGGGTTTTGTTTTTTTATTTTCTTTGCAAAACATAATTGTTTTATAATGGGATTTTGAAATTATTTTTTCTTTCTTTGGTGTGATTATGTATAGATTCTATGCAGCTGGCAGTGAGTTGTTTGAAATGTTAATTCTTTTGTATTTTCTTATAGGACGTCTAATATATTTTCGTGTGTGTCTAAAAGAACATGATCAACATACATGCACAAAATCCTCCATTGGATCTCAGAATATGGTGAAATAAGAACAGCAATTGGTTTTACAGAATCGTTGAAGAATATAGTGAAATTAGTGCAGGAAATCCTTCATAGGATCATCATGATGTATCTTCTTCATCCGATATGCCTCCATGTCCTCAGCAGTAACCTATAAACAACAATGAAAATTTTAGGAACATAAACATAAGATATAATATTAAATATCCCGAAGTCAAAATCTGCAGATGTTGAAAGAAGTTTTAGTATATTGTTAGATCTTATATACCTCATCATTCCATCTAACATTATATTTTCGCTTTCTTTCATTCTTCTCTTCATTTTTCCTTTCATCCTCCTGTCAAAATTACATAACAAACAAGCAATTTAAAATACATTACTCTCTTTTCACTAGAAGGCAATCTTAACCACCAAATCAAATTTAGAGTCTGATAGAGTCAGCAACTAGGAAGTGGAATAATCAGTTGCAAACTTACCTTCCTAAGCGCCTCAGCAAGTTTTTTGTGGTCGAGAATCAGGTCATCCGGTATATCAGTACCCCATGTAGCAAGGTTTGTCTTTTCTGCTTGGGCAGGCTTTTCTGCAGCATATATAAAATTCAATATGAACGGAGAGGCAAGCAATCAAAAATCAGCATATAAGAAATTACTTAAACCAATTAATATCATTGAGGTTTATACACAACCAAAAATAATCTTAATCTAATGATGAGAATTGCTTAAATCAAACAGAACAAGAATGAACATTGTTGTGACAAAACCTACCTTCAGAGGCTGCTTTACGGTCAACATTTGCCTTCATTAAATCTGCTGCTGCTTCAGCAGCCTCAATTCCAGCGGCTCCAGTGCAGTAACTATTTTTAATTGTTTGTTGACAGCACTTGTAGCCCCATTGATGATCCTTCCACCATGAGCCCCAAACACTAGTGTGGTTGTTGATGTAGACATCTTCCTCATACTTGCTTCTTGGAAGAGATGCCTCCTTCAAAAGAACAAGGGAAAAAGATGAGCTAAGAAATATTTACTTGCATTAAAAAAATATCTAAAATTGCTAAAAACCAGGAACAATCACTTCTATTAACCACTATGAGTTAAGGATGAGACAGGAACATTAAATATCTGAATTCATCTGGTTGTCTTACAATAACATAATATTACAATGACAGAAGCCATCTGTATTCATAAACCAACAAATGCGACAAAACTTAAACATGAAATTCTAAGCTCCAAAGCTCATACAATAAAAATATTATTAAAAATAAAAAATATATAAATCATTTCTATTACCACGAAAAATAAAAAGCAGACTTTCAATTATGCCTTCAGGACCCTCCAAAAACTATTGTAGTGTCTGCATACTCATAACCGTTTAAAAGGGGATGTAGAACTCCACCTAACAGACTAGGCCATTCAAGAGATTGTAGTTTCTAAACTTCATTGCCATTCCTATATATGTTCTTAACATTACATTAGCCTGACCACTACATTCACGTTTGAGAAATTACAAACTATTAACGAAGACCCAAACGAGATAAGTATCTGCAGTAACCTTGTTATTCAGAACTGGCTACCAACAAAAGTGATGGAACTGTAACGGCTAACAATGATTCAGGTGCCTAATTTCAGTACTCCAGTTCAAGACTTCATGGAGTTAATGTTATATATAAACAAGAGTTTCACAAACAGAAGTTATGCTTCAGGGAAAAAATAGGGAAATATAAAGCAAAGTTTCTGCTTTAGACAATACCAGGCCTTGTATGATCCTTCCAGCACGATCATATTCAACCTGCCTCTCACTTTGTCCAAGAAGGAGCTCCCTTGGCATTTCTTCTTCAGTTGCTGCATTACCATACTTCTCCATTATGGTTTCCCTGGAATGAGCCTTCAACTTCTCCCTGAGGATCTTATAATTCTTGTACAGTAATTCAGCTTGAGATGGAGCAGCCTGCATGTGGATATCTTGGCCTTTTTCAAAGGCTTCCCAAGCATGAATATTGAGTTGCTTGAACTCCAATGCTTGGCCACTCATTCTATATTGGTTATCTCCCTGTGAAATAAAAAAGTCAACAAGTCATATAACAGTATTCAACTACCAAATTTAGTACATGAAACGTTTAAAACAAAGTCAACAATTTCCCAAGGCACTCACTCCATAAAATTTCTCATTTGGGTCAGCATCAGGAAGAGGATCTTCACGCATAGACCGAGTTTTAGGATCATAATAAGCAGAATTCACATCAAGATTTAAAAGATATTTTGCTGCGTCCTCACGAATACGCAAATTTCTGCAAAAAAAAATTTATCTTATTTATATTATGCGTCATACTGCAGACAACAAAGAAAATTTGATTCTCAACATAGACAAACAATTAAAGGGAAATATAAATAGTAAGATTCAAACCTAACAGTTCCTGTGCTTCCACCACCGGTAGTTCGAACACGCTTCTCAACTTTTGCAAAATCCATCTGTTTGCTTTCATCAACCTTGGCTTCATCAATCTTCAAAGCATCTTCATCATCCTCTTCATCACTCACCTCACCATCTACAGATTGCTTACTATTTTTCTCTTCCAATTTTTTCAGTTGTTGTTCTTTCAAGTATTTTCTCCTAGCCTCATCCCTTGCCTCATATCTCTCAATGACACAGGCATACGTTGCCGGATCAAAACCATTCCATCAGTCTCGTTTGCCATCATAATCCAGTTCAAAAGTCTCGATCTTGTCATCAGGAGCAATATGCATGTTTGTCCATTTTGCTCCTATTTTGCGAGGCCTCTCCATGCACATCTTAGCATTATGTGTCATTGCCCCACAGCTATAACAAGCAACTGGAAAAGATTAGGTCACATATGAAACATAACTTAATAGCAGTTAGGAACAATGTAGAAAAGTGTAAAACAACATGGTCATTCTAATGCTGAATTGGACTAAGGAAATACAGTTGCATTGGATTGAGAAAAGCTCTTTCAGCGATTAATCGGCAGATGTTACAATGAATCAATGTTGCTGTGAGTTGAGTTGCATGCAACTGTGAGAATGAAGAGAGGGAAAGTTAATAAGGAATAAGGGTTTCCCTTGGTTCAATAAATAACAACAGAACTATCAGATTGCCTGTCCTAAGGCCTTTTTAATTTTTCCAGAGAAGAAGAAACAAATGTGAACTGCGGTTACACAAATTTTAGAAGAAATTCACAAACCTATATCGCAAAATCTGAGTGAGCTATTTAAAACTTACTAATTATATATCTGCCTAGTCAAGATCATCAAAATAATAACATATCCACCTCTCCCCCTCTAAATAGGGTAAGTCAACTTGGCAGCTTCAATCATCTATGCAATGGAAACAAATTTAATATGAGCTTCAAAACCAATACTTGTGCAGTGAACAAGATATACTACACAATGTTAGTTGCGAAGATAGACTGAAAAGATGTAGAAAATTTGCCTGAAATGTACATCTGATAGTACTGTCATGGACAGAAACATGACATGGGAATTATTTCAAAGACTGAAAGACAAGATAAGGTAGGTACCTAATTGATAATAGTCAGCCCATGATTTAACAAAAAGAAAATGAAAAATGGGAGTTCACAAACAGTAGAAAATGAGTGTATAACACAAGGTCCAACTTAAACAACTGCTGCCTTCCCCAGAAGACAGACCCAAGGTAGGATATTAGTAGTACAAACTACTTGACTTGCAAGAAAACTATCATTCTCCGTAACATTATTTTTTAGTTTTATTTTACTTTATATATTCATTTATTAGTTTTGTTTTTTTTTTCTAAGAAAAGGAACGCAGACACACTATAAAAGAAAAACTAAGCACAATTAATATCTAATTAAGGACTTTCAAGACTATTCCCATGCAGAAAGTGTGATTCATAAATAAGTATATTGATAGAAATGAAATCTACCAATAGTTATCGTAGACATTTACAAACATTTTCCCTTCACTGAACATCATTTTCCCACATCTGAATCATCCACATCAGCATCAATTCCCTCAATGCAATGTCATCATCACAATGACAATCACACACCACAACATCTTTCAAATAACTGAAAAGATAACAAAATTTTGATCAGCAATAACTTACTCCAGCCGGCAACACATATAAAAGATAAATAATAGGTAAAAAATGTAGAAAATAGTATAATACCAAGCAATACAAGGTCCACTTACTTTTCACATGCTCCCTTCCTGTATTTATCTGCCTGATATATTTTTGCACCACTATCATACCAGGATTTTGTATAGTTTGGATATGATTTCCACTTACGTTGATGTTTTAAGCTCTAAAAAGGAAACTCTTGATTAATATCACGACCATGAAGAAAAGTCAGAGCCCAGGAACATAATGTAACTAAAGGGAGATGCTCACAGGTTTATCAGCATTAAGATACCAAGGCGCAGATGACATTTACTGAGGAATATGGGGATTAATTTCTTTGCCATCCTCGTCAACCTCAGCCGGGGCAAGCCCAGCTTTTCGTGCTTCCTCCAATTCCAACTGTTTCCGGTGATCCTCTCTCGATTTGAATGCCACTACAATCACCATAACAAAATTTAAAAAACAAAAAATTTAAGAGGCATGTCTACTACCACGGCTTCAGCATCTAATTGAACGAAAGAAAAAAGGATAAAGTATCTCCAATACACTTAATCATGAGAAATTAAATCGTATCGTCTAACAAGTTGCAGAACTACAGTACATAAACAAATCGAAAAATTGAGCTCCATGAATGATTATCTACATTCATATTAATTGATGTCCTTCATAATTATCATCTCATTAATTGTAAATTCATCAAACTTTAAATTAATTTGCTAATTCCATATTGAAAATAAACTCCTCACCGTCGAATCTCTGAAGATAAAAAAAGGAAGAAAACGTACCTGAGGCAGTAGCCATACCGTAAGCAGGAATATCAGATAATCGGACGCAGAGAAAACACAAATATTTGAGAATGGATCAGTGACAATATTAAGTTGAATGCAAAGATGCTCAGTTCAACTAGCCGCTTCGTTAAAACTGAACAACATGTCGCGAAGGTTCTAAAATGGATAAAATTGAAAAGTCCCCTTAAGGTTTTGTAAATGTCCCCCTACAGGGGAAGGTTTCGAAAACTGACAAAAACACCATTAATTTATTGAAAGGTAAAATAGTAAAATCAATCTTCACTATGTTTTAATTCTAATAAACCCAAATATTTTTTAATGATTAGTGTGTTGATACATATGGACATAGTAGTGGGCCGTATCAGGCCAACATTGGCACAACTTGTTGTGCCTTTATATTAAGTCATATTTATATTCATAAATCGACAAATTTTGTAAGTTAGGCAAATTTTATTAAAGAATAAGGCTTAAGCATGACTAGGATCTTGCAGGCTTTTAGCAAGTTTTGTTTATCAAGCTTTTGATGAATTGATTCATATGCTTTTGCTTCTTCTTAACACACCATCTCAATATGGAGCTAGTTTTTTGATAAAATTGAATAAAGAACAAATCGAGAATTATAACTCTAATCTCTTTCATGCTTATTACGACCATAGACACTTTGTATTTGGGTTTCTTATCATCTTTTTAATAATGCTATAAGAGTAATGTACAAAGACATCAAAAAGCTGTTAAAAGTTTTTTTTTTTAGTAGTTTCATCTTATTATAACCCTTAAGAGTGAGAAAGGTAACTAATTTTGACACATGGTTCTTCGATAAATGCTTTAAATAAGAACATATAAATAAACACATGATCTCCCTACAACTTAATAAGCGTATATGAGATTATTTGTCACATCTTTATTAGAAAAGTCTCTATGAGACAAGATGTCTTCATGTCATATTCCTCTAAAGAGAAATTAAACTACAAACTTTTTTCTCTCGTTATAAATAAATGAATCTTGTCCTATATTAGTTTCCATATACACAAATAGTAACCTAGTAAATAAAAGAATCTCAAAGTTAAGTAACTCACTATTTCCCAAAGCCATTATACAATACTTTGATTGATTAATGAAAAAACACTTAAAAAAATAAACTTAAAACTTAGAAACACTAAAAATGTGAGAAATTGAAACGAGTCATTCTTCTTGTATACCCAAATCAAGGCAAAGCAAGAACCAATTATGATCATTCAAATTAACCCTACGACACATACCTGTACTAAAAAGTAATTGTTACCAACAAAATATCTATAACAAAGTAGCAATTTGTGTCTCAAACTTTAGATAGATATTTGTCATCCAAAAAATGTAATTTGCACATTTTTTTGTATCACATTAATTTTATTTTAACATAAGAAAGGGGTTTTCAAAAAATCTAAAAATTTTTACAAAATTATTATCATAAATCGAACCATTTTTAAGATACTTCTTTGTAATTTCTATTTATACTTTATATCATCGCTTTATATGTAGATTTTCTTACAATTGATTGAATTACTTAAACAATTACTTTAATTCAATTCTTTATTTATATTTATCTCATAGATTTTAAAAAATGTTTTTAATTATTATTATTCATATTTATATATTAGCTTTTTTTTTTTAATTTTAAACAAATACTAATCTAAAAACCACAATTTTCAAGACGAGAGGATACGGAGTTGAAACAGTAACATGTAACCCTCTTTTTTGACCTGTGGGTACGAATAGACGACCAGGATTTAGCCGGGAACTTGGGATCTGTCCCTACTAACTACTTTATTTCCTCTGCTGTGTCCCGCTGACCCTGCATGACCCATCATGGGGTGCCGTTACTTCGTCCACTTCAATTATCATCACGCCCAGTGCCAGCATCTTAACGGCACCAGCATCTTAACGGCATATGCGTCAACTCTACGCACGCTCCCAGGCGGACCACTAACTTTAAGACACCACGCCTTGGATCCCTGATTTTAATATTGTCAAACTGCTTAAACGGTGTCGTTCCCTCTCACGTTATTTGTACATCATCTCATTTCCCTTTCCCCATATATATATCTCCGCTTCATCCTCCTCCACAATCTTTAATCGCATCTCAGTCTCACTTTACAATCTTGAAGCTTCGTTGACATTGATCTGATCTGGAACAATGGCCAAGGAACCAGTTCGCGTTCTTGTTACCGGAGCCGCTGGTACTGTAGTCTATTACTCCTTCCCGGTTCTTAGTGACTTTACATTTTACTTTGTTTTTCTCTCAGATCTAGTACAGTTTTGAACGATTTTGATTGAACACTGTTTAGATCTATCGTATATGAAGATCCGAAGCCTTATAGAACTTTTATATTTAGTTTTGTAGAAGATTGAGAGACTTGCATAAATGGCCTTATTCTTAGATCGTAATTGTTTTGATGAGATATTCCTATTCTGAAGTTTTTATTGTTGTGATCGTATCCAGCTGCTAAAGTTATCTAATTATTGTTGATTAGTTTAATATTTAACTGAGGTAAAGTGTTAGAGTTCTGAGATCAACCTTTTTACTAACGGTACTGTATCCGTTGTGAGTAGAATTAATGGAGGATGTGGTATTGTAAATTGTAATAGATAGGTTTGTTTTTCTTTTATTTTTAAAAAATGTTTTATACTTGGCCGTTGAATTAGGGTATTGTCATTGGTAATAAAACTCATAAGTTAGCTACTTGATTTTATGCTGATAACGAAATATGTTGTTGGATTTACAGGTCAAATCGGATATGCACTAGTTCCTATGATTGCCAGGGGAGTGATGTTGGGTCCAGACCAGCCTGTAATTCTTCACATGCTTGATATCCCACCTGCAGCAGAGGCATTGAATGGTGTGAAGATGGAGTTGGTTGATGCTGCATTCCCTCTTCTTAAAGGTAATAGTCCTTTCTTCACTAGAATCTATCGCATATTTGTTAGTTAAATGTCTGGATTATGAGATCTGCCCGTGTTCTTTGTTTCAGGTGTTGTTGCCACAACTGATGTTGTTGAGGCTTGCACTGGAGTCAATATTGCAGTCATGGTTGGTGGTTTCCCAAGAAAAGAAGGCATGGAGAGGAAAGATGTGATGTCAAAGAACGTTTCAATCTACAAGGCACAGGCTTCTGCCTTGGAAAAGCACGCCGCTGCAAACTGCAAGGTATTAAATTCAAATACACTTGGCTTTTTCGTTGGTGTTTTGATTTCATTTATGGTAGCACTTGAGTAATTTTTTATAATGGAATTTGTGAAGAACTAGCAAAGAATGTTTTCCATCTTATTTGGTTATAGAAATAGGGAAAATGTGATTAGTTGTAAAAATTGTAAAAGAAAATTTTAGTACAAGTGAAACAATAGGTATGGTAAAGGTATATTAAATGCCTCAAACTATATTGTTACCCCATGAAGGGTTAGTCACTCAACATGATTTTGCTTGGTTGTATAGGTTTCAAATCTAGCGTCTAGGCTGTGCACACTGTAATATGTTACGGTGGGACATTTAATTGCACCAGGCACTCAGATTTTGTTCTCTCCAATATAACTTTATATGGGATTTTATATTTATGTGGGACCATGTGCATTCTTTGCTGTCAAGTGTATTTCTGATGCATACAGTGATTGCGATGGCTTCCTGATTGTTCAGGTTCTAGTGGTGGCAAACCCAGCAAACACCAATGCATTGATTCTGAAGGAATTTGCTCCCTCTATCCCTGAGAAAAACATTACTTGCTTGACCAGATTGGATCATAACAGGGCATTGGGTCAAATCTCTGAGAGACTGAATGTTCAAGTATCTGATGTTAAGAATGCAATTATCTGGGGAAATCATTCATCAACTCAGTACCCTGATGTCAACCATGCAACTGTCAAGACACCATCCGGTGAAAAGCCTGTCCGAGAGCTTGTTAAGGACGATGCATGGTATAAATCGAGCAGTACTTCATTTTTTTGATTATTTAAATGATTAGTGGAGTTATTAAGTTTCTTGGACATGATCATAATTTTATTCTTTGATTAAAGGTTGAATGGAGAATTCATCACCACCGTCCAGCAACGTGGTGCTGCGATCATCAAAGCCAGAAAGCTGTCAAGTGCCTTGTCTGCTGCTAGCTCTGCTTGTGACCACATTCGTGATTGGGTCCTTGGAACTCCTGAGGTGGGCAAATCTTTCATCTTCTCTATCTATGAAACTTTTAAACTTATTCTTTTTCGTATTATAAATTTATTTTTTCTGTAATTGTAGGGCACTTGGGTCTCCATGGGTGTGTACTCTGATGGTTCATACAATGTACCAGCTGGACTCATTTACTCCTTCCCAGTAACCTGTAAAAATGGAGAATGGACAATCGTTCAAGGTACCGACATGATAAATTTTCCTTAAGCTTAGTTAATTAAGCATACTGGTAAATGTACTCATATCTAATCATAGGAGTACATATTTGGAAAGTTGATTTTATTTTAATACATTTGCTTTTGGTTGAACTAGGTCTTGGAATTGATGAATTCTCAAGGAAGAAGTTGGACGCCACAGCAGCAGAGCTTTCTGAGGAGAAGGCTCTGGCATACTCATGTCTTTCATAAATGCATTTTCCCCTCTAACAGTGTGTTAGTGAGAGGAGCCTCTCTCTTTTTATATGCGTAGAATTAACAGTTTTGAATAAGAAATCCATTGATAAGATGAAGAGGAACTGGTAATGGTGAAGCTTTATCATTGGATCTCCACGTCATGTTGCCATGAAAATTGGGGATTTTGAATTTTCAGGACTGGTCCTGGATCTGAGATTCTGTTTAACCTTGGATGGATTATAAAGGCCATTGTGATTTATGCATGTGTATTATTATTATTATTATTATTATTATTGTTATTATTATCCCCTGTTTCTTGCTCCATTTGTGTGTGTGTGTGTGTGTCTTCGTTACCAGACATGTCCCGAGTTTCACATCGGGATGTGAAATTGGGATGTCTTGTGAAAGTAATATTAACGTTAAATCTAAGGTATTTCTGAAGTATGTGGGAAAGGGTATAGGGTCCATCCATAATTCATTTTCAATAGCTTATGTATTAATTTGATGAACAGACTGTGGCATAATTCGGGCATATGCTGCTTCATGGAAACGGCAGTCCCGGTTCTTTCTGCAGCACCGTACGATTTTCCTCCCATTATAATTTGCCCACCAGTATAAATAAATCAAGTTACAAAATAAGCAAAATAATTTGTTATTTGTTTAAGCTTAAAGGAAAAGAAAACTTCCTTGAATAAGCTCTGTTATATACCCAGATAATTTGTCAAATACATTGTAATCATCCCACATCCTTGAAATATAGAAGAGATACTACATAGGAGAGCTATGTAGCAGGATCAGTGATTTCTATAAACCACAGGCAACCAACTTTCCAAGTTGCTGGCAGTTGCACCACAGACTTCTAGGTTGAAAAGTGGACTAAACTTAGAAGCCCTGTCAACCCAGCATTCCATAGAGAATACTGGGCTAAACGGACAACCCTGGCAATTGCCCTCGTGACGTGAACAATTCTGCCTATGATGCCTAATTAGTTGACACCTGGCAGCTACCCTCGGTATTATACATGTTTGTACTGTATAACTAATTCCAAGCTGCATGTAGTGGATCCATGCACACGATAAAAACTGTTCTTATACAACATCGCATGTGACTAGACCAATTATTTCATTGACTAATAACAGAATTCGGATACATCATTTATAAATTAATCAATTCATTTTAAAACTAAATTATCCCAAATTGGCCATTTTTCTAACCATTCATCGGTCAATACTCTTATTAATTGCCCCAGGAAATCCATGAATCAATTAATAAAAAGGAGTTACAGATGTGGATATACTTCCTCTTCCACCAAGTCAAGTCAATGCCATTTAACACACAAAAAAAGAAAAAAAGAAACTAGGGAGGAGACCCAAATGCATTCGTACTCCAGATCACCTTCATCTTTCGTAACTTGTATGACGACAACTTGGAGAAAAAAAATTAGTGGTTTTCTAGATATCTGGGACAAGCCATCAAGGAATAGTCAGGAGAAGCAAATAACAAGAAGCTCGATTGGAGAAAACATTATTACAAACTTTCCAAAATGAAAGCCTCCTGGAAATGCCTGCCTAATTTCTGCAAAATTTAATCATATTCCTTTTACTTTACCTAATTCCACTAATATTAATGCTTGTTTGTCATGTAGACCACAGTCCTCGCCATGAACTACAAATTAGAATCACTATCACATTCATGATTTAGCATCAGCAACAATGACTGAAAATGAAATTGCAGGAGATGCCAAAGAAAGTATTGTATAGTTTATATGTATAATAAAGTCTTGTCCAAACCTCACGAAATAAAAGACGGAACTGGGTTTGTCTAGGAAACTGGCTAGAAATCATGCAAGTATCTGAGCACCATCAGCAAACAATAACCAGAAATTTCCCTCACGACTTAAAAAAAACTATGAGCTATATTTTGACTTGACTTAAGGTCTATCTCTTGTCTCTTTCTCTTTAAAGTCTGCAGGAGGAAACAGATCGATCTTGGAAAATTGTGGCATATTTAATTATTAAAGCTGTTTTACCATATCAAAATCCTTTCATGTTTAAAATTAATTAAAGGAGATGATTTTTAAATTTTTAATTATTAATTGCTAGCTATATATATTGGACTATACTTGGCCTTCATTGTGAATTATATATTGTTTTCAAGTGTTTACCAAGTCGCCATAAGCCTTTGTATTTATATAAATTTAAGATATGATCATTCATATTTGACATTAAGTTTATAATATAGTAGGGTTCATGTTGAACTATACTTTGGACCCCTCCTTGCTATGGTTATTCTTTCAAAATTTTACTATTATTATTCCATAGAGATTCGAATATTCCTTCTTTGATTCTTTAATGGAGGAACCAAAAAGATAAATTTTAAGTTTAATTTAAGGGTTCAATATAAATATAAAAAGTAAGTGTAATTATAACAAAAGAGGTTCATGAGTTTAAAATCTCCTTCCATTTTCTTTTTTTTTTTTGATTATTTGGTTACATCTTAATAAGTGTTAATAGATGAAAAAACCCTTTTTAGTAATATTTATAAAGCCAAATTAATTTCTTACCCAAGGTTTGATGAAATTATATTCATACCTTTTAAATTTGAAAAAGTCAATTTTTCATCCTATATTAAATTAGTTAAAAGAATATTAAATTTTTTTATAAAATTTTTAAAAATACAATAAAAAACCACAAACTAATTAACATTTTTCTTCAATTTTTTTATTAAATGCTTTTTACCAAAATTTATATTAAATTTGATTAAAATAATAATAAAAACTATTATTATAGATTTAGATAGAGGTTTTAAAATCATATAATCATATATTTGAAGAAAAATTATAACTGTTTAAAATATTGGAGAGTTAATGATAAATTAAGACGGTTTTTTCAAACTTGAAAAAAATTTAAGGTGTTTTTGTTAATTTTAAATATTTTTTCTAAAATAATTTTAAAAATGATAGTTATAGTTTCAAAGAATTTAATAAAGATGTATGTTATATTATAAATTATTAAAATTATAATATTTAAAAACAATAAATATGATAACTTTTCAAATAAAATAAAGGAAATGCACATTTATCTATGATAAGTTTTAAAAAATAATATTTATATCTTATAATATTGTTTATAATTATATTATTTAAAATTTTTAAAATAACATGATAGTTAATTATATTTTTATTGTAATTATTTAATAAAATATTATAAAATCATTTTATTTGATAAAATAATTCTAGGGGTGGGAAATACTGATTTGGCTTGTTATAATATTCAAAGATATGATTTCATTATAATATTTTCAATTATGATGTCCTTACTTACTTGTTCTAATCAAACATATTTGACTTTTTCATAACATTTTATTTAAGATAGACTCTCCCTAATAAACTTTACTCAATGATGTCTTATCAATTAAGCTTTAAGATTTTTTCGAAGGCCAAATACCAAGTCGCACCCAAAGTTTTCTTAAATATCCCTCCCACCCCTAAAAGTTTTAAAAGCCAAGTGTCCATCATTTTCCGATGAAAAGACCAATATACATTTTATAAAATTCAATAATATTAATATTAAAATAAAATTTAATTGAATAATATTAAAATAATAATAATAAATTAATAAATAATTAAAAATAAAATAAATAATTAAAAAATAGTTATGTCGTCGACAATGTCGCTGCTGGTTGTGGCCAGTTTTAACCTTATCAGATAATAAGAAATAATCATTTGGTTTTATTGACGATCGAATCTAATCGTCACGATAGTAGAGATAGTGGCTTTAAAACCTTGGGTGGCAACATACCGTTTTGACATTTTTTCAAATCCAAACCTTGGATCTGACCCACGGCCGGGCTGACCTGAGTGAGCTTACGGTTAAAGCCAGTGTGCATGGATTTGAACAAATTTAATTGTGAAAAAAAAAAAAAAAGGTTTATTCATGATGATGAAAAATATTTTCAATCGATCAAAGGCATAAATATGATGATGCACTACAAAGGATCGTTACAAGATGTTAATTTGCTAAATCTAAAGACTAAATAGATAGCTTAATTATACTTAAAAAGATGATTAAAGGTGTTTAATTGCTGTACAGAAGTTCTGGCAAGTCAATCTTCCAGTCTCTCTCTTATATGCCTTTTTGTGTTCTTGGTCAATCATGCATGATTCTAGCTTTTGTATTTGTTTCTTTGGCTCCGGAAGGAATATTTATATCTCAAACAAAGGTGTTAATGTCGATTCATCTCCGCTCGTCAGGAAAACGTTGTACCAGAAGTTCATGCAATCATCAGCTGGTTTTAGACTGTAATTGTAGCCCGGTTCCACCAGTGGGAATGAAGACTGGGACTGGGGTTGTGTTGTTTCAATGGTGGAGACGGAGTTCTCCTCAATTGATGAAGATAATGCTTCTGACCAGAAACTTTCGTCGATTTCAGGAAAATTCTCAAATGACTCGATTTGTTCATCTTTCACATGTATGTACTGGTTTGTTTCTCCAGTTGTGATGGATGAGACTTCACTGCAAGACGGCTGCGGCGACATTGGAACAATCCCAGTTGTTTCCGATTCCTTTTTTATGTTGGATTCAAGTTTCAGTTTCCTCTTCTTAGGTTGTGGCTTGGTTTCCTGGTTTGGGTTCAGTCTCTTCTTCAAGTGGGTGTGCCAGACATTTTTTATCTCATTGTCCGTCCTTCCTGGTAGACTTGCAGCTATGGCTGACCACCTGGAAGATGAATAATGGAGAATTAATTTCTGTATAATAAGAAACCTGAAAAATAACATCACTTCTGAAAACAATCTTCCATCCCTGAGACCATTATTATTACCTGTTTCCTAGCACTTGATGCAACTTGATGATACTTTCTTCTTCTTCAGCGCTGAGGTTTCCTC
Source organism: Anacardium occidentale (assembly GCA_026122585.1). NCBI lineage: Eukaryota > Viridiplantae > Streptophyta > Magnoliopsida > Sapindales > Anacardiaceae > Anacardium > Anacardium occidentale. Next base: position 33,998 of record JAJEJH010000574.1, read on the forward strand.
TCTTAATATCCGGGCGTAAATAATTTATCCAGCGAAGCCTGCAACTCTTTCCACATCTCAACAAGCCTGTAAACAGTCACAGACCATCAACATAAATCAGACTCATGAAGCAATCTAAAACCATCTTTATATCTTTCACCATCTGTATATGTTTAGCTACTTACCAGCTTGCTTCGGCAACGCTCGCCAATTAGCGTGGCCATGTTCTTGAATATGTGAGATTAAGAGTTGATCTTCTTCAAGGCTCCATGGCCCCTTCTTCAACCCCATTTTCTCACAGCAAGGAGCCCTCACCATCTCTGATAAGTTAAACTGACCGTATTTGTATGGAATTATGCAGTGATGATTTTCGTAAGTCTTTCCCCTTTCTCTTTAACTGGAAGGCTTCAAAGTTTTGAGTGCTCCAACTGGTATTTATCCTGACCACATTCCACAAACCGGCTCCTTAAGTCAAGACAGCTAGGGCATCTCCACAGAGCAATTTCGGGGAAATTGGGGTCACAAATTGTCATCTAGTGACTGGTAAAAGTACAATTCAGCATCTATTAAAACAAAAAACAAATCCAAATTGAATTAATAAATTATTATTATTCCATTACCGAAGCAAGCAAAGCAAATAATGCTTTATCAAATTTTTTACCGGCCAAAGGACATTTTCCCACCCATAGTTTGAGGCGGGGACAAATTTCCACCCGCTTAAGTTTAAAAGCCCAAAGTCCCACCTTTCATCCAATTTTCCGTCTAATTTCATTAACCCATGAGATGAAATGACCAAAATACCCTTATTAATAAAAATATATTAAAAATTATATAAAAAATTTAAAAAATTTTATAAAATAATAAAAAAATTTTAATTTTAAAAAAGTAAAACCAGCCACCGCCGCCGCGCGGGCGGCGGTGGCCGCAGCGAATGGCACCAGGTGGCCGTTCCGGCCACCTGGTTCCAAGGGAGGCCAGATCTGGCCTCCAGAATCGATGGAGGAGGCCAGATCTGGCCGCCTCGTCTTTTGGAGGAGGCGGCCAGATCTGGCCTCCTCCGCCAGAAACCTTGGCCGGAAACGGCCGTTGGGGCCAAAGCTGGCCATCTCCAGCCGTTTCCGGCCTTTTTTTTTGCCGGAGGAGGCCAGATCTGGCCGCCTCCGCCAAAAGACGAGGCGGCCAGATCTGGCCGATCTGGCCGCCTCCGTCTATTCCGGAGGCCAGATCTGGCCTCCCTTGGAGCCAGGTGGCCGGAACGGCCACCTGGTTCTATTAACTGCGGCCACCGCCGCCGGCACGGCGGCGGTGGCTGGTTTTATTTTTTGAAAAATAAATATTTTTTAAAATTTTTTAAATTTTTTTATAAATTTTAATATATATTTAAATATTATTTTATATTTTTATAAATTTTAACTCTAAAATGACTAATTTGCCCCTTGACTTACTGTTGACTGTTAGAGTTAACAGTCAATGGGTGGGATTTCGGGCTTTTAAATTTAAGCGGGTGGGAATTTGTCCCCGCCTCAAACTATGGGTGGGAAAATGTCCTTTGGCCAATTTTACCAGCCTTAATTTGTAATACATAAATATTCAACACAGACCCTATCATTCATATGTCAACAAGATTTCCTTATAAATTATATACATTTGAGTCCACAAAAATTAGCTTTAGTTCTGTTTAATTGTCCTTAGAGCATCTTCACCTTCAAAATGGGACTCCATCAAAAAATCAAATATGGCTCCAGGGGCAATAAATATCTTGTGAAATTTCGACGAGGAGCAGGGAAAGCTCGCATATGTTGACTAGTTGGGTTCATGAATGATAAATAAAATTCAAAGGTCAAAAAATAAACAATCTAAGAGTAAGAGGTAGCGCCCGTACAAGTCAAATCCCGGTGACTTCCTATGAAGCCATGCCTTTGAGGACTCTTATAATTAGGGCGAGCCCCTCCAAAACATGATTCATCGCAGTCCAAAATATTTTATTACAAAATTATAAAACAATTTTTGTAAGGCTTTAAAATTAAAAAAAGGATTCAGAATAAATTAAAAAACAAGTTAAAATCCAAAAAATTTTAATAAATCCAAAAAATTATTGCCTTTCTTTTCAAGCCCACTTCGATTGTATTAGATTTTATTACATTAAATTTAATTGAGTTAATTTTTATGATTTAAATTATTTTACCAAAGGGAAAAAAAAAAATATTATTCTCCTACTTTGACTGCTCCTTAGATCTGGAGACTTGGTGCTTTTTTTCTAGGTGTTGAATGCTTGCTTGCTTGCTTGATTTATTGATTAACTTAATCTTGTTTTTTTCCCCAAATTTAATATTAATTAATGTTTAATTAGTTATTAAAGCACACTATGAGAAAATGTCAACACGATTGTTCCCACATGACGCCGAGTTGAAAATGTTAATCAAGTACACTCTGTGAAACCCTATTGGTCGCCCAGCCCAGTTATAGGGAGCTCTAAGTAAAGCCATTGATATAGTCAAATTAAATGTAATTAACAACTGAACAATTATCTTAATAATCTAAATTTGCCCAGTTCATACTCTCATAAAAAAAATAATTATATAAATTAAAGACAAAAAGGAATGGAATCAAGAGGGGTTTCTTCTTAACAAAAATGAAAGCTTTTTTTGGAGGGGAGGAATCAATTTATTGCAACCAAATAGAGTACCCACTTGCAGCACGTCAAGCTATTTTATTTATGGTCAAAGTCAAGTTTTTGGTACCTTTTTTTTTCTGCTATTTTTGTGCACATGTAACATGTTTACTTCATAATTATTGTGCTTGCAAAGGAAGAAAATATATATTATAATTTTCTTAAGTTTCTTTTTGCTATTTTATTAAATTTAATGTGGTTTATTTTTTTGTAGCCACTTTTGCTTTTATCATTTCATACTTAACAATATCAAATAAGGGCAAAGGACTTGCTCCCACCCAAAGTTTTTTTGAAAAGGACAAATTTTTATCCTTTAATTTTTTTTTTAACTTAATTATTTATTTAGTGACCATTTTTTATCTAATTTTTGATAAAATAATTAAATTATTCTCATAAAAAAATAAATATACTAAAAAATAATTTAACAATTAAATAAAAATTTAAATTTTTTAACAAATTAAAAAACATAAAAAAATAGTTATTACTGCCAACAACAATAATTATCGATAATTGAATTAGGAGATCGAGACTTCTAATTTTTTAGAGAGACAACTAAATGTAATCGTTTCTGTCATCAACTATGATTGAAAATAATTGATGAAATCAATAGTCAACCATTTCTAATCATTTTTTTATTATGATTGATGATAGAGATGATTAGATCTGGTCTCTTTGTCGATGACTACTATTTTTTTAATTTTTTGGAAAATTTTAAAAATTTTTTAAAAGTTATTTTAATACTTTTATTTTTTATAAAATTTATTTTATTATTTTTAAAATTTATTTATCAAAAGGACAACAATATTTGTTATTCGATAATTAATTATTAATTTAATTAATAAATAAATATTTAATATTTAAAAAATTATATAAAATGCTAGGTGGGAAAACGTCCTTTGACCTATTAAATAAATTGCCACATGCCTGCACTCATCATAATTGTTTAGTACAAAAAAAAAAACATAATTTAAATTTAAGCATGGGAAGACAAAGCAGGTGACGAAAGAAATGGAAATATACAAAAATATTTTCATTAATAATAATCATAAATTATAGCTTATAGTGCTGTCATACATAGACTAATATACCCAGAAATATTTGAAATAATCAACCAAAATAAAATCCTAAATAGCTGCAAGATTTTCAAGCAGCCTAATTTTAATAGTTGTGGTGAGCAAGAAAATTCAACGCCGGCAGTTGACTGGTATCCATCTGATATTAATGTCGAGGCCTTCGTTGGCTGGGATGAGAACAGGCCAACCATTTGGTTTTACAAGTTACTTGTATTTTCTACGAAGATTATTATTATTATTTATTATTATCCAACTTGAAAATTATGTTTACTTTTAGAGCTTAGACTTGAAATTTTTCTCAACAGAAGTATCAAAATCGCAGCGTGTATTGTGTACCTGTTGCTCCTCACACATCATGTTTTGGATTTGTCAGGCAATTTTCACTTAAATTTTTCCACAAGAGAAACCACAATCTTGCCTTTGTTTAGTAAGTAGAAGGGTTAGATTCGATACGAGTTAATTCAAAATTGAATTTAAATTTAATTTAAATGAATTAAAATTTTGTCAGCTTGTGATATCAAGCTCAGTTTGTATATTAATGAAATCATTTAAATTGATTAAAATGATATTATTTTGATCAATATACATTCAAACGATATTGTTTTAAATATTAACAATGTTTAACAAGTTAAATTAAATTTGAATTTAATCATAATAAATAATAATAGAATAATAGTTAGTTGTGTAGTCGAGCCTGTTCGCAAAGGGCAGGATTCACAAATTTGTGGGTTGCATTAGGTCATGGGACATGCAAAGCTATGTTTGAACTTTGGAGCAAGACTCACGAGTCAATCCGAAACAACCCAATAAAAAATAAAAAGTTAAAAATATATAAAATAATTAACTAATTTACAATAACACAAAGACCAACTCATTAGAGGCCCGTAAAAGAACAATCTAATAGACCCTAAGCCATATCCGAGTCTTGTAATTTTGGTGAACCAATTCAACTTCACATTCAAGTTGCGTCACTTATCATTTTATGGGAGGCCAAACGACTTATTCCTGAATTTCTTCCAATTTTATTAATATTTTTATTGAAATGATTAAATTACATTTTAATACATAATGCATAATATTAATATTAAAATAAATTTTAAAATAAAATAATATTAATATAATAATAATTAATTTAAAAAAATTATAAAAATTTAAATTAATTTAAATTTAAATTATATCATCTGTTAACCTATTTAGGTGGTAAAAAACGATCACTTGATTTCATTAGAGTTGAATCTAATTGTTTCCACTATTAGAGATAGTATAAAACGACCAATATATTTGAAACGAATCGTTTTTATCTATTATAGATAACAAAGACGATCAGATTTGACTGTTATGATTAGATTTTTGATAATCAGATATAACTGTTTTTGTCATTGAAACGATTAGATATAGTCACAATAAAACCAAGTAATCATTTTTGGTCACTTGATTAGATTAACGATGAATATTGTTATCAAAAGTAATGATTGTTTTTTAATTTTTATTTTATTTTTTAAAATTTTATTAATTTATTAGTTTTTATTAAATTTTAATATATTATTATAATTATAATATTATATTGATATTATTTTATATTTTAATTATTTTTATAAAATTAATTTTATAATTTTTATTCAAAAATATAAAAATACCTTTCTAGACAATTCAATTTAATAGTTGATCGTTAAATTTAATGATTGACTTTATTAAATAAATATGTATTTGACTTTTTTAAAATTTTTAAACGAAAAATGAATCCTTGGATGAGAATAAATCGGATGGCCTTTTACGGGATTAGTTAAAAGTGAGATTATATATATATATATATATATATATATATATTATATGTATACACACCCACGACAAGACAAAATGGCCAATGTGACATAGAGCTATGAGGCGCTGATGTTATGTTTTCAACTAACAGGTATGGATATTCAGAGGCTAGCACGTCTAGGCCCGTTAGACTATAGATTCCTAACTTATTTTTCTAAAACAATGTGACAACATAATTCATGTAGAGGTCAAATACAGGAGTGGAAATAATGTAAGAAAGGGATTTCAAGGCTCTTTCTAATTCCTATGCAATTCAACTTAATCTCATACGTTATCTGATACTAACTAAACTTAAAACACATTATCTGAAACTACATTACAACTTACAAACTCCTCCAAATGCAATCATCTCAAGCTCATGCCTGGATCATCTTCATCATCCAAATCTGCTTCACTTAATGCCCTGTTTCTCTTTCCATCCCTTACTGCTGAACCTGTTCTTCCCTTCTTTGGTTTCCCCCTACAAAATGGGTTTAAATATTTATTTACTTTCTTTTTTAACAGTTGATTGAGAATTCCAACCTGAATTTGTTTCTATTTTCTTCAAAATTTTAATTTTCAGGTATTAGTTAAGGATGGAAGAGTGCACTTACTGCCCATTTGAAGGTAAGCCTCCAGCCTTAGATCTACTGGGGCCATAATCAGATCTTCCATCTACAACATCCAATTATAGATAAAATTAGGATCATTAATTTTCCATTACTAGAAATGGTACTTACAAAATAATAAATAAGAGCTTACCATCGCGTCCAACTCCAAGTTCTTCTGCCTAAAAATAACAAACACAAAGTGAACAAAACAGTCTTCATAAATTTGAAAATCTCAACTACATTTCTACATGAGATGCAACCTCCTTAATATAACTTTGCATTACCAATCTAGCTGGAAAAGAAAAACATAAAATGTAGCATAAACATGATAAGGCAAATGTCCACAGCTGAAATGGTTAGCTAGTACGCCCCTTTTCTCTGCCATCTGGTAGAGTAGATGGTTCTACAACGTGTTAGCTTGGAAAAGACATGCAGCAAATACATTAAGGAGTACAATTGGTACTATTGACTAGTCTCTCTTTAAAAAAAAAAAAAATAAAATAAAAGAAAAACTTAGATGTCAAAATAATATATAAAGCAAATTACTTGGAGTCAGCATGTATCTTAGCTACTTTAGTAAATAAGCACATAAGAGGTTTTGGAATCTGATCCCATTCACACGAAAAGGTTTCAGCTTAGGGTAAGTTGGCGCCACCTGCTGCCAAATCTGACCCTACATGCAACCTAGAGCAGACCTTCCCCGTCATAGAATCGAGTTTAAGAGAAGTCAGAATCTGACCTAATGACAGCAAAGGGTTTGTTTACGGTATCAAGTTTACATCAGATGAGAATAGCCTATCATATAAAGATTCCAAAAGCATTCATGATTTTGAAAATAATTACAGTAATCCATTCTTTTATCTATTTACTTGAATAATCTCCATTTACAACCTTAAATTGAAGTTCAACAAAGTTAATTATTTAAAAGTATTTCTTAATTACTATATAACTAGAAATTAAATTCTTGCTTCATCTTAATGTCTTTAAAACAACAGTGAAGGTGCATCTTATAAACAAAATAAGGACAAAGCAGACAATATATTTTCAAGAAGAGAACAAAGTAGATTGCATCTGATTAAATTAACCTCAGAACCAAAGGTTTCTGTAGGCTCACCTTCAGCCAAACCAATCAACTAGTGGAACTATAATGTTCCTAATACATCAAGCTAACAAGTTAAGATTGCCAGATATAAGGGTAATAGATTTAAGGTGAAATGGAATCAGGATTTATTTCCATATTATCATCATCTAATATCTAGTGCATCGCTTCTGCAGCTAACCATCTGCATTACGTGTCTGATTACTCTAAAATTGCCTATGTTGTAAGTTCACACAGGCAGAAATTACAGGTTTTTGACATATTATGCATCATATTTTGATTTGATCTAGCGAAAGTCACATCATGCCTTTGCGTGTAGCCAGGGGCAGAAAGATGGAAAAAAGAGAAAAACAATGGGAATCAGAATATTCCAGATGTAAATTTAATACATACCGCTGGTGAGGTAACTGAGGACAACGAGAAGATTCTATCTTCAGGCTGCAATTTCCTGGACCTCTTCAAGCTAAGAGAACAATTTAAGATTTGTGAAGAAAAAAAGATTCAAAAGAAATCTGTACAAAATAATAGTTGAACAACACAATGCTCGCTAGATTGATTTCCATTCTAGTAATTTTACCTAAATTATGCCATCCATTTTCTACCAAAAGGAGCGGAAGCGTCCCAAAAATTTGCAATCAGTATCAATGTTTCCTCTAAAATTTTATTTGGAAATTATGAAACATATAATTCTTCATTATTTGCATAAAACAAGTATTTCAACGGCAAGAATAAAAATATTGATTGCATCAAGAAAAATTAATGCTGAAAAATTATGATATTTGTCATATTAATTTTAATTGTTCCTTCTCTATATGGATCCCTCCAGTTCAGTGCTAGCAACCTCGCTCCAGGACATTGATACTGTACTAGTAACAGTGCCTTTAAGTTTGAGTATATCCCTTGGTTGTCCCAAGATGCCTACAATTATGTCAAATTTGATGCAATAATTTTGCCAATATTGTGAATAACAAAGGAAAATAAAAATAAATGACCAGAAAAGGGATGCCTACCATGTACAACCCCTGTATAGATATCACAAGATTCTATTGCAAGTTATGAGTTATTGGCAATTCAACTCTCAATGATAATTTTCTCCTCCACACTAATCCAAACAATTGGTATTGTTCAATAATCTAAGAAAATAACAAAAATATAGCTCTAATTCAAATAATTTTATTTTTTTCTAATTTTATCTTCTGGGCAACACAGGAGACCTATTGGACCTGTGGGTGATAAAATGGCTGGTAATCTCACTCATCCTATCATCCTCCTCTTATCCAGCAGAGTGAGTTTGATTCTAGGTCACTCATGCAATGTCAAATAACTGAACTAGCAGATGCTCACAAAGTTTTTCCATATCCAATCATGACTTTCAGCTTAGTTCTTACTTAAACTTCTACTCAGAGCTAAGGAGGCATGGACTAGATCTAGAAGCTAAACAACGATATCATCTAATTTGCATACAAGGAATTAAATTTCAGTAAAAGCTTCAATTTGAAAATAACCAATCATGAAACCTTTCACAATAGTCTGAAAGTTTCGAAAGACAAGTTGTCAGAACATAATTTATTATTTCCAGTGTTTTGGAAGTTCTTTTGCGTAAATGTAGAACTGACAAATTAACAAAATAGTTAAAGATGAACTTCACTAGAACCATGAACAGCATGGCATTAAGAAAAGACTATTGTCCACAATGTTTTGCACCAAAAGACAACAAATTCTGTAAATGCATTCTAAGATTTATTAGTACCAGTCACAGAGGAAATCAATTTATAAATAGCCTTGAAAACTAACAGAAGTAGAGTCAACATAAAATAGACTTAAAGTCAGATCCTACAAACAGAAATTACAAATCATCATTCACACCATAATTATCATTGCAACAGAAACAGATCAAAGAAGAAAACAATTACTTTGCTGTGTTCTTTGAAGAAGAAAGAAACCCTTCAAAACCTTTCAATGCAGTTCCATATTGGCCCGAATCTTGTAAGTAGCTTGTCTCTAAATCATACACCTATTAATTAATCCACAATCATAATCTCAAAAAACAACAAAAAAATGAAAAACGAAACAAACGGCTACAATCATTCAACATTTAAAAAAAAATAAATAAAGAAATCAATCCCCCAAAAGAAAAAGACAAAGATTTGTTTGGTATCCAAAAGAAAAAGTACTCAAATTTCACATTCTTTTCCTTCATTCTCTATATAACCAAGCATAACAAAATTTGACCTGTTTTTCAATATTCCGGAGCTCTTCTTGGAACCTCTCTCTCTTACTCATGAGAGCAGCAAGTACGGATGCAGGATTCGAATTCCCTCTTTGCCCTAAAATCATTTTGTTTAACAAAGAAAATCAGTAGACTCACGACTTCTCCGTTCGGTTCCACAGAAAATCCATGAAAAGCAAAACAAAAACAGAAAATTTAATAAACTACAGATATTATAGTATAATTAATTACAGATTTTAAACTCCAAATTTTTGCAGTGTTTTTCTTTTTCCTGGTAAACGCAAAGAGAATACATCTAAGGTTTTTAAAAAGTTACCGTTAGAATCCATAGACGCGCGGAATTTGAATTTCGGAGAAAGCGGAGTGGCACGTTGGAACTTAAAAACTCAGAAAATAATAATTATAAATAAAATAAAACACAAATCGGTTGTTAATGGGAGAACTGGGTATGGGTTAGGGCACGGACGAGATGAGAATCGGGTCATTTGATTTAGGGCGGGGAAAGTATGAAAGACATTTTAAGCTTTACTTCATGCACACTTGTCCTTGTATGATTGGTCACTATTGGACTAACAAAATTTGCTTCTGGTATCCAAAACCTAAATATTTTATTTTAGTTTTTTATTTGCATTAAATTAATAAAATATTAAATATTATTTTATTTAAAAAACTTCAAAATATTATTAAAAATAAAATAATATTTTATTTGATTAAACTAATATATTTTCATCCCCTTATGTAACAGTCACTCTCTGCTAATAAACGTGATCAGAGCAGTCACGTGAAGGGCCATTCCAGTCTGTCGGGATGGATGGCAATCCCAATCCCATTGCCACGATTCCACTTATCCGAGGATGGGACGGGGATTCTTGAAATAAAAATCAAAGGGCCAAATCTTAGTCCCACCCAAGGTTTCCCTAATGAACAAATTCTTACTACAAACTTTTAAAAAACCAAATATCCACCTTAACCAAATTCTTTCTAATTTTACTAACATTTTTACTAAAATAACTAAAATACCTTTCAATTTAATATAAATAATATTATCATCAAAATAAAATTTTAATATAAAATAATATTAATATAATAATAATAATAATAATAAATTTAAAATTTTATAAAAATTAAAATTAAAAAAGCAATCTCCGTCACCTACAACATTGTCAGCGGTGGTGGTCACCATTAACCTAATCAAATGGTCAAAAACAGTCATTTAATTTTATTGATAATCGGATTTGACAGCATCAATGACGAAAAACGGCTGATACACTTGAAATCGACTGTTTATAACCAATTTTGACTAAATCTTTGATAGTTAGATTTAATTGTTTTTACCATCAAAGTCACCAGATCCGATCACTAATTGAACTATGTGATCGTTTTCAGTTGTCAATGGAAGCAAGTGATCATTTTCAACTTCCTAGTTAGGTTAATAGTAGTCATCACCGCAGACAACGTAGTCAATAATGGTGGCTTCTTTAAATTTTTATTTAAATTTTTAAATTTTTTGTAATTTTTAAAATTATTTTATTAATTTATTATGATTTTAATATTATTTTTATATTTTAATTATAGTTTATAAATTTTTTAATTTTAATTTTTATTTAAAAAAATAAAAATACTCTTCAACCAATTAAATATAACAATTAACTGTTAAATTTATCAGCTGATTTTGGTCAAATATGAGTATTTTATTTTTTCTGAAAGTTTTTGAATGAGAATTTGTCAGTTAAAGAAATCTTGGGTGGAAATCAGTCGTTTGGCAAAATAAAAATTTTACTTTTTGATGTATTTATGGATAGGGTTTTTCATCCACATCCCTGTTGTACGTTGGTTTAAATCCTCTCTCCAAAAAGAGCAAAGACTAGGCCGTCCTCCCTGCAGAGAAAAGTGACTGGTCTTTGTCTTTCAGTCGATGATATTAGACTCCATTAAGATTGTTAAGTATTAATAGTGTCCAGCCCAAAGTAACTATCGTATCAATGTGGGTTTGGTATTTGAAAACAGAGGTTCCATACACAAGTCTAGCACAAACAGACTGCTATCTGATTTATGTTTGTTGATTACATTCTCAATTTCTCAAATAATGTGCTCTTCAAGCAAGGGAAGTTGTTGCTTATTTTTATGTTATAGTAAATTTATGCTCACTAATTGTTTACTATGATGCTAAAAAATTTGCACTTTCACCTTACGCTATTGTGTGCATTTACTTCAGAATGATTTTGTTTGATGGGCATTTGGGTTCAGCGTCTTTCACCTGCAACCGAGGGAGTTAATTGACATGTTCTAACTGTTTGACAAAATGCCCGACTCCGGCGATGTTATCTTGAAATTGATGCTTAGTTTTGCACTTTAGAACTTTTCTATTCGCTCGTGTTGCCGCGTTCTGGTCCTTGTCATACAGGTTACCACCCGCTTAGCTTCTTTAACAATCAAAACACACCCCCATTACCATTATGGTCTGTTAAAATGATAAAAATATTTAAAATATAATAAATAAAATGAAAAAGACGTAAAGATGGTCGGCTGACACGATGAGGCTTTTATTATTTATATATTAATATATAACTTGTTCTTGTTCTCTTTGTGGATTGAGTCAAACTAAAGCCTCCAGCCTATCTTCCGAAAGCAGGAAAGTCTCTTTCTTTGTCGTTGGCTTTACTTCCCCTCTGCTTCTTTTCTCTTCCATTCTCATGGCAGGCTCAGCCAATGAACGTCTTGCTTTTGGAAAGATGGGTTATGGGTAAATTTCAAATCTTTACTGTATGTTTGAGTTATGTTTCTCGTTTGATGATTTTATTTTAATTTTGTTGTTTTTCTTTTTTGGGTGTTTGTTAGATGTAAGCATTATAGGAGAAGATGCAAGATTCGAGCTCCTTGTTGCAATGAGATCTTTGATTGTCGTCATTGTCACAACGAGGCGGCGGTATTACTATAAAATATGTTTTACTTATCTCTTTCTGCTTTGTATATCTCGAAAAATTTTTTCTGTTTTGATCTGGGTTTTTTATCCACTTTATTTTCTTGATCGATATATTATTATCTGTGCTTGTTTATTTACCTTGACTATTGATAAAGTTGCCTTGTTCTGATCTGGGATTAGTTTTTCTTAGTGCACTTATCTCTACTTTCTTGTTTTTCTCGAAAATATTGGTAAATGAATCTTATTTTTTATTTTGGTATTGATTTTTTGCTTGTTTTCTCATTGTTTGGATCATTAGAGCATGCTGAAAAGCACCTATGATCGGCACGAAATTGTTCGGCAGGATGTAAAGCAAGTATGGTAACTTTGCCTGTTTATTAATATTTTGATGATTAGTACTTGAATCCACAATGACAAGAAGCTTGTATGATTTGGTGTTACAGGTTGTTTGTTCTGTCTGTGATACAGAGCAGCCGGTATGTATGCTTTCCTTGATTTCTGACATAAGGTGCCGAATCTTATTATTATTTTTTTCTCAAAAATTAATTGAATTTATTTTTATTGCAGGTTGTTCAAGTTTGTACGAACTGCGGTGTCAATATGGGCGAATATTTCTGTGAAATTTGCAAGTTCTATGATGATGATGTAATCAAACTCTTTAAGATTTAACTCAAAAATTGAAGAACAAAATTTGCAAGCACTAGGGAAACTTTGCTAATTTGGCTTTATTGATCCATCAGGCTTTTATTTTGGGATGAAATGGATTAAGATTTTAAATATTATACATGATCCTAGTTTGCTATTAGAACACTTTTTACTTTAGTAATGTCTATTTCCGTTTATACATATTGCAGACTGAGAAAGGGCAGTTTCATTGTGATGACTGTGGAATCTGCAGGTCAGGAAAAGTTTTATCAGTGGCTTCTGTTTTTTGGGCCAGCATTTTTTATTGTTGTTATTAGAAATTCATGATATGAGCTGTCATGATCTAACATAAAATTTTTGCACAGGGTGGGTGGTCGCGAGAATTTCTTTCACTGCAGGAAATGTGGTATGCAGTTCTAACCAGCCTGGGGATAAATTTTTAAAACGAGAACTATTTAAAGAGTACAAAATCCTATGTGGTTATAAAACTTTTTATCAACCATGTCAACATGCTATATCATTAAAGGCCCCATGCAATAGTTAGCTTCTTTCCCACTGATAAAAGAACACCATCTATGTCTATATTTGTTTCTATGAATGGCATTTTGTTATTTGATTTCTTTTCAATACCTTCGGGCTTTTGATTTTTCCTTGACTAGGGCAAATATATAATTTTTCTTGTTCTTGACATAATTTGTTCATTTTCAGCCTTTGCATTCATGCTTATTGATGATATTTTTGCATGTTCAGGGTCTTGCTATGGGATAGCTCTGCAGGATAAGCATTTTTGTGTAGAAAATTCCATGAGGCACCATTGCCCCATATGTTATGAGGTTGTGTTGTAATTACTTCATCTATGCCAAGAAGTTTAAAAAAAATGGCAATATGCTGAACCTATCATTCTGTTTTTCTGTAGTACCTTTTTGACTCCCTCAAAGATACCATTGTCATGAAATGCGGGCACACAATGCATGTTGAATGCTACCATGAAATGATAAAGCATGATAAGTAATTGAAACAAATTCCTAATATAATTCTCATTTAATTTCTTCATAAATTGAATCTTTAGTATATGGTTCCTAACTTGAATTTGTATCATCATCCAGATATTGTTGTCCCATATGCTCAAAGTCAATAATTGATATGTCTAAAATCTGGCAGAGAATAGACGAGGAGGTAGGTTTCTTCAATTTTTGCTCAATCAATGATTTAATACATGTATTGAACCTTTAAAACTTCACAATGCTTAATTGCATTGGTTAACAAGCTTTGATATGATTCCCTTATCCTTTACTGATTCTACTTTTAGACTAATTTCTCATAATTGATTTGTTTTCAGATACAAGCAACCATAATGCCTGAGGATTACCGGTACAAGGTAAATTCTTGTTTACAGATTTGTCATCCAGGTCTTACTTTTCCGGTCCTCTCACAGCTTTCCTCTGTAGATTTTCCCTTGCGCCAATACAGAGGTCCTTGTGTAGATATATAGCAGCACCTACATAACCTTTTTTTTTTTTTTTTAAACATTTAATGATGATTCCTTAAAACTAAATGGGAATTTGGTATCATCTGGGGATGTTCATGCACTGAGAATAATTAGTGTTGTGATAAAGAAAAATAGTAATCCTAATATAAAGTGAAAACAGAAGAGTTCTAGATGTAAGGACCTTAATACGAGAATTTGCCTTTGAAAGTGTAGTGTAAAAATGGCAGGCTGTTTCTTTCTGAAATGTTATTTTCCAATTTTATGGACTATCTCCACTATTTACCACTGTATAAATCTTTCTATTATTAAGCATAATCTGCTATAAGATATCTAAGAAGTAGGTATAATTTGCAGGTTTGGATCCTATGCAATGACTGCAATGACACAACCGAAGTTTACTTCCACATCATTGGCCAGAAATGTAGTCATTGTGAATCATACAATACCCGCAAAATTGCTCCTCCTGTTCTGCCTCAGTAATCAGATTATGTTCTACCAATATATCCAGCTATTATAGCGATTCAAAGTTTGCACCCTGAGCATTAAACATCAGGGAAGCGGGGTTGCGGGTTCATTTCATGGTCAATCACTTCCATTATATTCCTTCGTATATGTATAATCCCATCCTATTGTTTCAAGGGATTGAAGCAGTTGTTGTGTGCATCAGAAAACTTGTCTGCGGTCATTCTTCCTCCAATTTATGGAGTTAAACCCAGTGAACGGGTCCATGAGTTGATGTAGGGCGACCTGGTTCTCTTGTTATAGATAACCAACAGTTGTCTCAACTGGTTATCTTATCATACACTCTATTGTATTGATATTTGCCTCAGATTTACATTACAACATATATATCTATAATGTTTGTGTCAATGCTATCATACAAAACTGATTTCTGGTGGAAATTACTGAGAAGATTTATATAATGACAGCTCCCATTTCTTTTTTCTTCGGTAAGTGCAGCTCCCATTTGTGTTCTGCTACTTGCAAAATATTGTGAATTAGTATTTCATAATGAATATGGATTTTCATTGGGTATGAGTATTATGGAGCCATTAAAGATATTGCAGTAGGTCTCACTTACCTCATCTGTTCTTATCTGGATGGACATCAGAGTGTTCTAATCCTCGTTTGGCATATAAAAATACACAAATTAATAATATAAACAATTTTAAAAGTAAAGACAAAAAAAAAAAAATTAGACATAAAAATCTTAACATGTGATATGGTTTGATGGAATATTTTTATACCTTTTCATGATATTATAGATATTTTCTTTTATTTTATGTTATTTCAAATATTAATATGTTTATTAGATTACTGGAGGCCAAATGACTTAATTCTATCTAAGGTTTTCTTAAATTATAAACTCTTTCTTATCCACTTTTTAAAATCCAAACATTATCTCTTAAGTATATTCAATCGAATCATATTAAACTACGAAGATTTTTTAATATTTTTATTCTTTGTTAAATTTTAATCCATTAATTATGATTTTAAGATTTTTAAATATTATTTTATATTTTTATTATAATTTTTTTTTTACTTTGATTGAAAATATTTTAATCATTTTATTAAAAAGACTTAGTTTTAATTAATCTTAAAACAATAAAATTATGTATACCCACTTTTGAATATCCAATCATATAATATGTCATAAAAATGTCTACATTACATTGCTCATATTGAAACATTTTATATATATATTTTTTTTATTTGGTAAGTAAACATTGCTTAATTAAACAAGACACAAAGAGGGATTTTTTTTTTAATTTTTAAGATTTTACTAACATTTTAATATATTTAATAAATTGCGGGTCCTATTATCTTTCTGTTTTGGGCTTATAACGTTTTTATTATGCAATTGGGCTTTTCAATCTGAGGGTAGGCCCATTAGTTTACAATCGCAGGTCCACAGAAGACAAATGGACCGCTGCTGCACACAAGCACACACTGTCACTCGACCTCCTAAAACCCTGACATTGAGAAACGTCACCTCAGCACAGGCTCCGCCGAGCGCACTTTACGTTAGCTGAGTTTAAACTTGGACGATTGATTCGTCATGCAAGTGCTCTCGAACGTGCGTCGACTCAGTAGAGTCTTGAAACCTTCGATTCTCCTAAGCTCGCCTGAGATACAAATCTTCATTTCATCTAACAGTTGTCACCAAAAATGGCATCACCGTAAAAATTTCTCTTTTTATCCTTTTTCAGGTATTTGCATCTCTTATTGATTTTAATTTTTATTAATTTAATATTGTTAGATAGTTATGGAAGCTAGCGCTAACTTTCGAATCTATTTGGATTCAGTGTTCTTTTTTTTTTGGTTAATTTTATATTTGATTGCCAAGAAACCTTAAGAATTGGTTTGATTTCCGAACGTTAATGTTTTCTATGAATGTTTTTTTTTATTATAGTGTCTTTGGTTGCGACTTAACGATACTAAATTTTGCAGGGATGATTCAAGGAAATGATTTGCGAACATCAACAGACTTACTGCATTCAATGTTGACACCCCGGGCTTACTTTTCAACGGAGACAAAAAGCGTTGAGTGCAATCCTTCAGGTTCTTGTAGAAGTCTGGAAATGTGTTTGTTATTGTTTTTGGAGATTTTTTGCGATGTTATATAGGCTTTTTATTGTTGAATGCAGAGACTGTGAAGGAGCTATATGATAAGATGCTGGAATCTGTGAAGGTTAAACGTTCAATGTCTCCAAACGCTTGGCTGTGGTCATTGATTGAAAACTGTAAAAATAGAGATGATATCAAACTTCTATTTGACATTTTGGAAATCCTCCGCAGATTTGTTAGTTCCCGAGCTCATGACTTTTGTTTTTCTAGTTTGAATTTCGTTCTTTTGTTATCTACTTTTTAGTCAGTGTTGCTGGAGTTGTTTATGTACTTGGGTTTGGTTGCAGAGACTGTCGAATCTTCACATTCATTCCAATTTCAATTGCAATCTTTGCCAGGAAGTTGCTAAGGCATGTGTTCGTGTAGGAGCCATTGATTTTGGTATGCCTGGGGAATGTGTATAATCATTTTTCCTGAATTTTTCTTGCTGATGTGAATTAATATCCATTGTGCTGACTGTTTCTTTCAAGCAGACTAGTTTTTTTTTTTGCCTGTTCGTTTCATCTAGTTGTCAATATATATGTAATTCTAGTTTGAATTTGATGATTGGAACTTTGACTTGCAAACTTATTTAAAAAAAATACATAAAGCTATTGAGTTTGTGGTCTTCAAGTTGTATATGACATTAGTTTTGTTTTTTTTTTTTTTTCTTATTTTTTCCAGGAAAGAAGGCTTTGTGGAAGCATAACGTGTATGGATTGAGTCCTAGTATTGCATCTGCCCATCATTTGCTGGTATTAATGGCATGCAATTCATCTGTTGGGTTCAAATTCTTCTGACACTGCAATTTGGCATTTTTTAATTGCCTGCTGTGATTTAACTGCAGTCATTTGCTAAAGATCACAAGGATTCTAAACTCATGGTGAAAGTGATGAAACTTTTGAAACGCAATGGTTTACCATTACAACCTGGAACAGCAGACATTGTTTTCAGGTTTATTAGATACATTTTAGAGCACTTTTTTGATTGAGGAAATTCTGTTAAAGCCACACTCAGCTTTTTATAATCCTGAAGTCCAACAGAAATTTTTTGTCAATTTTAAACTTAAATTTTGATCTTTGTCCAATTTTTCAGCCTAGCAATCTGGAATGCCTTATAAATGTTTACATCTCTGGGTTGTTATCTGGGTACATGCAGTTGATTTGGTTGTTATTTGCTTAAACCATTGATATCTGTCTTTCATGTGCCTTTCATCTGGTTGGATGTGAATCCTCTTGAATAGTTGAATCTTAATTGTGTCTCCATTGTCATCATGTATCTAACTTGTGGGTTGCAGAATTATTTGATTAGTGCTTGACTTTCATCATGGTTATAATCTTATATGATTGAACACTCGCAGAATTTGCTATGACACAAATAATTGGTACTTGATCTCCAAGTATTCCCAAAATTTTATCAAGGCTGGAGTAAAGCTGCGGCAAACTACGTTCAACACTTGGATGGAATTTGCTGCCAAAAGAGGTGTGAACAAGCTCTTAATGCTTTTATTTTGTATTACTTCAATGTTCAAATTTGTGTTCATCTATTGTGTCTATTAGATCAGCTTTTTATAAGGTTGCAATATTGGTGTTTGAGGTCAGAAGTTGGAAGCAGGAGGGATAGGGAATATGTCCAGGGCATGTTGGGGTTTTTCAACTAAAGTCTGTGTAAATGTTACCGAGGTTTCTCAGCCTGAATGGTTTTCTGTTTTCTGTATCTTATCACACTTCTTTTATTTTGTGTCTTGGCGTCCTTTGTTGACAAGAGGTTTTGAGGTTAATACTCATTCCTCATCCATTGGACATTTGGGCCATTGATGGATAATTGCTTTTCAAACACCACTTTCATCTGATCATTCATAGATTAAGAAACCTTTCATTATATGTCACTTGGTTAAACACTGTCTATGTTTCTTCCTCAATTGAGAATTCTCATCTTAGAATTCCTCTGGCTCAAACAGATGTTTTCGCTTAAGCCCTAGGATTAATTCATTATTTCTAAAGAATTTCAAGTTTGTGGCATCTAGGAGACACTGAGGCACTGTGGAAAATCGAGAAGTTGAGATCTGAGTCCATGAAGCAGCATACACTTGCGACTGGGTTTTCATGCACTAAGGTAATAAATAATGGATTATCTATTGAAGTGTTTCAGCAGCAGAATTACTTTGGATATGTAAAGCATAATGTCGTAACACTGTGACATTTTTGGCTGGCCTTTGGCCTCGTCAAGCATGTTATGACTACAGCTTAGTGCTTAACCATCTTTTATCTAATTGTTGTTGTTTCCACAGGGTCTTTTGCTAGAACATAAGCCTGAGGAAGCTGCTGCTATCATTCAAGTTCTTTTTCAGGTAAATCAGGTGCCTTCTGCTTGTTATAATAGAACAGAATTTACTGAAAATTGGCTCCAAATGTGTAAAGGAAAAAGTACCTTTAAAAAATTTAAAAGGAGAGAGTCAATTTTTCTATTTTAAGGTGATCCTTACTCAACTGTGCTTGATGGGTGTATCTGCTGAGAAAATTTCCAAATTCTTCAATTTGTTTATTATTATTTCATTCAAGGTGTAAAAATATCTGTCATCTAGCATACTTATAATGCTAAAGACGAGTACCAAATTTCTTTTTAGTATTATATTATAGTATCTTGTACCTTTTTATATTCTTATGATTAGTTTATTGTTCCATTGATGCATTATATAAACTTCATTGTATGCCTGCCAGACTTTATCTGATGCAAAGAAGTCGAGTATTATGGATGAACTTCAGAAGATGATATATGAGTGGCCTTTGGAGGTTATAAAGCATCAAAAAGAGGAGGAAAAGAAGGTTTGTTGTGAATATTATATTTATGCTACTACCTATTTCAATAGTGTGGATGTTGCTAGTAGCTAAGCTTACACTAATTTTTTTCCCGTGCAATTCTATTCAGCAGGCATTGGCTACTGCTTTAAAATCTGATATACCTGCCATGGTTACCGCTCTTTCAAATGGGGGCTTAGAGGTGAGTGTAAATTTAGAAGACTTCACAAGGAAAGAAAGTATCCTGGCTTAAACTACAAGTCAATGAAAGTGACGCACGTCGTTAATCAAATGGAGAGTGGCCAGAGAAAGGGCTGTTCAATTGCAGCCTTTACACATTACACTTATAAACTCCGCATTACTGCCTGGATGTAATTCATTAGAATCATTCAACTTAGTCACAGCTTTTGTTCTGTTATGTGTTAATCCATTTTTTGAATATTTCTGGAGTCTGAATCTTGTTTCAGAACGTTAGAAGACAGCACAATCTACTGGAGCAAAATAAACGGCTTCGGTGCCTTTCCCAATATCATATGCAACATAATAATTCCTCTGCTGAACATTTCCAAGTATAGACAGAGAATTCCTAGACCTCAAAATTGCAAGGCACCAAATGCCAGTTTCCACTTGTTCATACGTGGTCTCCTTGGTGAGTATCACATCAGTTGCATTTAAATGAAATGTTACATCTGGTTGCAATACCAAATCCTCAAAAGAACCTTCAAAGCACAATTCCAGTTCTTCCCCATAGTCTCTTCTTTGCGGTAAGTTTATTGCTTTACTTAAAGCATTCACTAAAGCGTCGAACACCTCTTCTCTAAGCATTGTGTATGTGGTGCCTGAATCGATGATAAATCCTCCTTGTCCATTTTCTGTTATATCAAAAATCCCACTTGGGATTTGTAGCTTTTCATCACCAACACTGATTCCTTGGAGAGTCAGGTAGTAGTATTGGTTGTTTGATCCAATTACCAATGGAGCTTGGCCTCCGAGGAATTCAGCTTTTGATCCAAAATACATTTTGCTGCTTGTTCCCGGCCACTGGTTATTCGCAGGTATGACCATACAGTAAGCAAAATTTGTATAGTTCAATTGAGAGATTAACGATAATGGTCTGCGTGTAAGGCCTACAATCCCAGTTTCAGTTCCCATGACAGGTCCAGATGCCTCATCACAACAACCGAAAATCAGATTACCAACATCAATAGCAGTCTTATAATCATCCTCAAAGCTAAATTTGTCGACAGAAAGGGTTCCTGTGGTAGTTAATCCGTCGGCATATTTTTCTTTATAGTAACAAGAGCCCCTCTTGCAGAGTCTCTTCTTCATGTTTAGGCTATAGCAGGAGGGTGAAAAACATGACATTTTCTTGTAAGTAGAAGACTTAGAGGGGTCAAAAGTATGTGGAGTTTCTTCATGGCATTGTTTGCACGGTAAACATTTGACCCAAGTGAGTTCACTTCCAGTGTCTGCTAAAGCATATACCTGTCTCGGGGGAGTGCCTATAGAGAATATCATAAAGTACTCACCATCATCAGGAACAAAGCTGGATGAAATATCACCGATCAAGGAAGGGGAACTGAGTAAATGGAAGCGACTGAGACGTGACAAGGAGCGATGAACTGCTGATCGAATTCGATCAGATGTGGTAAGAGAGTTGTTGTGGAAGGGTGACAGAGGTGAGTCACGGTGGATTAAACGAACAGTGAAGCCATCAATACTGGTAGAATTTGTAAGGTGTGGAGTTGATGGACGAATGAGGATGGTAATTGCAGAGAAGAATATGCTGAGAAAGAGATAGAAGCAAGCCATACATAATGCATGAGGGAAACCAGGAGCAAAACAGTACCTTTTATCTGCTAGAAATGGTAAGGAAAATAATCAAGAGTGTGAAACGCTTTTTGGCATACAAAATAGTGAGGTCAAAAGAAGATGAACTAAAAAATCATTTGGCTCAACTAGTACAACCTCTATTTACCCAAAACCTTCCCTCTTAGGCATGTCTCATTAAGGGATTCTCAGAGCTTGAAAGAAACATAGATGTCATTTTCTGATGCAGAGTTGAAAAAGAGCAACATTAGCAGCTTTGATTTAATAAAATGGATATGTTATATATCGATTGCAGAAATGATCATAGAAAGGAAGCAATAATTAGAAAGATCAAACTCAACAGGTACAATGTTTCTGTTTTGATCCTCTTCAAAATGTGTTTGCCTTGACACTATGTTTGTTCATGTAACTATCTGGCTACTTGTCTATGCAGACCTCCTTTTCTATGCCAAGTCCACTACCCTTCTTCAAATACAAACCCATAAGAAAAATAAACCTCAAGAGAGTCTATATAAAATTCAGGCTATAGAATCAGTATGCCTCTTTTAGTCTTCTCAATAATGGTATCCTTATTCCCATTCACTAACCCAGTAACTGTTAACATCAATAGGCCATTGTTAACTGCAACATTTGCAGCCAAAACTTCAGTCCCCTGCTCATGAATGTCGAGCCAACAATTGAATCCCGAAGAACACAATGTCCCCAGAGACAGCGACATTAATGGAGAAATTGTTGTTGGCACATGTAGGCAGCTTCCCTTTTGCCACCATTGATGTTGACGAATTCTTCTGCTCCTCCAATATATGTTCAATTTTTTCACTAACAATCTTCTCCCGACTTGCCTAGCAAAACAATGTCACACTCTTGAACAAAATAATGGAGCCTATTAACTGGAACATATATCTATATATTTTTTAATTACCCACTAATAGATTAGTGTTTAAAATTGCAACCAAAATGTGACATTAATGATGTTCCATTTTTAAAGGGAAAGGGTCGCCGTCCAGTATTTTGTCCTTGTTTTCCATTGTTACATGCAGTGCGAGAAACTTGAAAATATGGAGTTGTTTTCTGCAGCGGTGGGAATATTTTTGCAGTTGTACCGTATTGTGCTTGACTTTTTGTTATTGAATAATTATATTCTTTGATTTTGTTTATCTTTTTCATAATTAATTTCCTTTCACTTGGTGGGTTGAATACCTGGAATATTAATGCTGGAAGTACTATGTTCAGGGATGGTGGTGCTGGGATGGTAAGGACATGAGATGCCCGTATAAAGCGGAGAAAAGGATTCTGTTTAAAGTAAAATTATGTTAAGGCTTCTAATCTTGTATTGTTTTTATTAATATTTTAGGAGTGCACTTGTACATATAGGTTTGATAATGTTATCCCACTGATTATCCCTTTCAATTCAAAGTCCAAGAACTGAGACAACAATTATATGTTTCATTTCAAAGAAGAAACTAAACCAAATTGGAGTCCTTAGTAGGCAGAAATAAAAGGAGGTCTCCAACAAAGCTTTCATGGCGTAGAAAGTTTCTAGTTGGGAATGTTGTGAGCTTCCAATGCTTTAAAGGCAACCAGAAAGAGAAAAGCCACAGCACCAAATAAAGACAAGACAACTGCAGCGGCAGCTTGCCCACAAAATTTCCCAAAAGCACCGCAAACTTTATGCCACTGCACATGAGAATTTCCTGTGTACCCCAAGACACCGATGGCCCCCGCCGCGCTGCTGCTGGAAAATAGCAATGCCACCATCACTAGATCAAGGATAATGATGATGGAAGCTAAGCCCCTCTTTCCACTACCCTTGTTCGCAATCAAAACAAATAGAGACACTGCTGCATATGAGCATGCAACAAGAGTTGCCACCATATGATATCTAAGAAACAAGCAAATTATCAATTAATATATAACTTAGTTAAATATCAATTATGCATTTATGAAGTTTAAATTTAATAATAAAGACATAAGAAGAAATCCCAGATGATGAAGAACTTACACAAAGGCAGACTGGTATTTCCACTTAGCAGTAACAAGAACGTCAACCGGTGGGAAACTTTCCAAGAGCTTTATGGGTATAAGCTTACTTTGCTTATTCAGCCCCACAAGTATGACAGCTACAAGAGTGAACAGAAAGGCCGAAAACCGTAGAAACAATTCACGACTGTGCACTCTTGGTTTGTTCACCATCTCTACTTTGCCCTCCATCCGAACTATTTCTTAGAACTTAAAGAGAGACTGAGACACAGAGAGCTATAGTTGGAATAGGAGAGCTGTCAAAAGAGTGTAGAATTCACTAGGCTTAAATAGAGGGAAGCTAAAGAGAGACACAGTAGTGTGAAAGGAAGAAAAAAATCTGAGAAGTGGTGACAGCGTTAGGTTGCAGGAGCAGTTTTAAAGCCATGCATTAAATGAAAGGCAAGATGATACGCCAAAGAGTGCCCTCGTCCCGGCGAAATTGCATCTGCACAAAGAAAGAGTCCCCCTTCAGGTATTGATAATTTTCAAATTTCCACCTTTCGTACTATAACTAACAATTTATCCCCTGTTAAGGGTGGTTATAGGAGTAAATTCTAACCGAATTAATTTATAATTGAACTAAAATTAACTCAAATAAATCTTAAACAAACTCCCATTTTATAAGCTTGAGCATGAAATTTGCCAACTCAATTCATTGAGTTCGAATTTGAACTTGTAATAAGTTTAATTCGTAAAACTTATAAACTGATAAAAACTATTTAAATTAATTAAAACGACATCGTTTAAATGAATATATATCAAAATAGTATTGTTTTAACTTTATGAGACATCTATTACGCTGAATTTGAATTTGATTCACATCAAATAAGCCAAACTGAACTTGAGTTTAAAAGGAAATCAAACTTAAACTCTATTTTTATAAAATCAAATCAAACTTAAACTAAATTGAATTCAAATTTGATTTGATTCGAATCTAACTTTAGGCATTTATGAAATCTATATTATTTTTTTTAATATTTTTAATGGAAATCTATGTCATTATCCCGTGGAAAAATTTTCATGTCTCTTTCCTATTTCATCGCTTTCTCGATCTAACCCATTTATTTCATTAAACATATCCCAAAGGATGAAACAACTCAGACAAGTAATACAGATGAAAGCACCCCGACAGCAGGAAAGCTACCAGAAACTTTTTACTATATTTGGTTAATTTATGTTTCGCATTTTGCATTTTATTAAATTTGGTCGGGCACAGGATTATTTTTATTCCCGTCCCCATTTTTGTTGAAGAAATTTTTTCCCGTGCGGAGCAGGGACTAAGTTCGAAGAGATCAATTATCATCCCTAAGCGTAGTCTTTAATAGTTAGTAAGCTTGAATTATTTTCATTAAATGATTTATTTCAAGACATTAAGTGAGATTATAGACATTACGTAGTTATTGACTGATTTCATTTTCAAATAAAATTAAATTTGAATTGAGTTAATTTAAAATTAAAATTAATTTAAATGAATTTCAAAAGAGTTTATTTTTTACGAGTTTGAATTTAAAAATTAAATTCAAGTTTGAGCTTTTTAAGAACTTGTTTTATACAAGTTTGAGGCGGGGACAAAATCCCACCCGCTTAAGTTTAAAAGTCTGTTTTCCCACTCATCACCTATTTTTTTATTAGTTTTTTTATTAAAATTACTAAATTACCCTTTTAAA
>JAJEJH010000574.1:60308-140237 GCA_026122585.1 Anacardium occidentale
ATAAAATTTTAATATTAAAAAGACAAAAATACCCTTGATTATTACTGTATATATATTATTTTTAATAAAAAAAAATAGTGATGGGTGGGAAAATATACTTTTAAACTTAAGCGGGTGGGACTTTGTCCCCGTCTCAAACTATGGGTGGGAAAATGTCCTTCGGCCTTATTTCAAGACATTAAGTGAGATTATAGACATTTCGTAGTTCCTGACTGATTTCATTTTCAAATAAGATTAAATTTGAATTGAGTTAATTTAAAATTAAAATTAATTTAAATGAATTTCAAAAGAGTTTATCTTTTACGAGTTTGAATTTAAAAGTTAAATTCAAGTTTGAGCTTTTTAAGAACTTGTTTTATACAATTTATATATCAATAAAAATTATTAAAATTGATTAAAAAAATATCATTTTAATAAAAGAATGTTTTAACGAAAACATGTAATAAAATAATATCGTTTTTAGTATTTTAACATCTAACAAATCGAATTAAGTCAAATTCGAGCTTAATTCATTCTAAATAAGTTAAAGTCAAATCTAAAAAAAATCAAGTTTGATAAATTTGTATTTAACTCAATTCAAATCTAACGTTATTTTAAAATAAATTTAAAGAGATATCAATGTGGAATATTGGATCAAAATGTAGTTTACGATTAAGATCTAATAGCTCTGCTTGAAGATTATTATATTTATATTTTAAAAGTTTTAAATTATATTTTTTATTTTAAAAAAAAGAAATCTAATTTTTATAATTAATTTAGAAATGGTACCACGCGTGAATTAATGACCGTGAATCGTACTACCACAATAAATGGTAATGGCTAGTCATCTTGCCATCCAAGGTTTGCTGAAATTTAAATTCTACCCTCTAACTTTGAAAAACCGAAACCCTCACCCTAACCATTTTTATCTAATTTTTCTAACCTTTTTGACAAAATGACTAAACTACCCTATTCATAAAAATAAATTAAAAAGCAACATTGCCGATAGTGATGGTCATCGATAATCAAATCAAAAGGTCGAAAACAGTCTTCTAATTCATGGAACAACATTTAAGGACTAACGGTACATCGGTCTTCTCCATTTTT
Source organism: Anacardium occidentale (assembly GCA_026122585.1). NCBI lineage: Eukaryota > Viridiplantae > Streptophyta > Magnoliopsida > Sapindales > Anacardiaceae > Anacardium > Anacardium occidentale. The sequence goes on from JAJEJH010000574.1 coordinate 61,395, forward strand.
AGAGAAGATGATGAGATTTGACCACCTCACCATCAATCATGGTTAAAAATTATTGGTAGGGCTAAGATCAATTATTTTTTGATTATTTTCAACTATGATTGATGATAGAAACGATTAGATTTAGTTATCTTATGAACCAATAAGTTGTTTTCAGTCTCTTGATTAAATCATCGATAAACACAATCATTGACTATTCTGATGGTAACAATGTCTTTTTTATTTTTATTTTTATTTTTATATTTTCTAATATTTTAAAATATTTTTATAATTTATTTTAATATTTTTATGAAACTTATTTTTATTATTTTAAAATTTCTTATCAAAAAAATAAAAATACCTTTATAATCATTAATTTTTAACTATTAATTATTAAATTTAATTATTACTTTTAGTCAAAGGACGGGGGTTTGAATTTTAAAAAATTATGATATAAGATTTGACATTTCAACAAACTTTGGGTGGGAATTGGTTTTCGCTAAATGGGAATCGGAGCCATTCACACATGACATGACGCATGCCATTACATTTGCATTCAATTTCAGGTAACTCCAATTTCTCAAATCATGTTCCACAAAAACAGGGGTGAATTATTAAAAAAAAAAAAAAAACTGTTAAATTATCAAATTGATTTACGATAAATATGATTTAATAAAACAAAAAATAAAAATAGATAAATAATATTAATATTAAAAAAATAAAATTACATTTATAATCTTATCGATCTAAAAAAAATTTTAAAAAAATATTACGTCAATTAGATTTGATTCAAACTTTCTTGACATATCAGTATTGTTACATTAGAGAATTGGTTCATTAACAATTATTTATTTATTTTCAATATTTCTTTTATTTTTTCAATAATTTTTCATTTTAGATGACTCAAATTAACGCTTCTAAATTCGATTCAAACCCAAATCGACTTTTATACGAATTTAGCTAGGCTCGAATTCCAGCCCTAAATTTAGAAATGAGATTTGGCAGTTGATTAATTCTCTTTATCAAAGCATGCAAAATAATGGAGAGAAATCCGAAATTCTTATTGGGCCGATTACAGCCCAAGCTGTTAATTTTTTTACTGTTACACTCGTTTTATTTATTTTGTTCCAATTTATCGTTAAAATCTTTTGTTTTACTTTAAATATTTGTTTTTTTAATGAAAATATAATACTAAAATCTTGAAAAAAATAATAAAAAAGCAATCAGGATGGATTTGAAACCAAATTCCAAAAAAAAAAAAAAAACATTCAAATTTAAAATTAGATTTTAAAATATGTTTATATATATATATATATATGTTGAATCGTAAGTTGATAGAAAATAACAAAGCAAAAGCCAAAGGGAAAACTGTTAAGAGTCTATAATTGTTTCCCAAGTGGGGGAAGATTGCATACAAGACAAAGGGCTTTTATTTTGTTGGTGGGGCAGAGTTTAAGAAATCAAGAAGATAAGATTGAAACATTGTAGAAACTTCCCAATCTTGAATATTCAACTGACTGACATGGCCTGGGTGGGCTTATTCAATCGAATAAATTATCAGCACAACATAAATTCTTGACTTTCGACTTATATTTGATTTAGGCCCAATGATTATTTTTCATGAAGGTTCAATGAAATAATATGTTTTTATTTATTTGTTAAATAATGAAAATTAAAAAAACCAAAATTTTGCTTTTTTATTAAATTTGATAATAAATTTTATTAAATTATTTATGAAAGTACCAAAAATAGTAAAAAAAAAAAAAAAGTGTTCAAACTAAATAATAGTTTATTCATAACTCTTTTTTTAATATTTTTTAATATAATTTCTGTTAGTTTAATAAAAAATAACAAAAAATTTTAAGGGGTTTTTATTAAAAAAATTTTAGGAAATTTTTAAAATCTTTAAATTTTAGTATTTTTTTTAATAATTTTAAGTGAGAATTATATACTCAAAAAATATAATAATTTAAAGATATAAATATTATATTATAAATTATTAAAAATATAACAAATTTAAAATATATAAAGTGAGTACGATAGTTTTTTAAATAAGATTTAAAAAAATAATATTTATACCCTAAATATATATCTATTATAATAACTTGGAAAAAAATTGTGAAAAATAGTGACTTGGCCTTTCGCTTACTTTCCCTATACTTCTTGGATGCTTTCATGATCATGAAAGTGCCCACTGAATTAGAATTAATAATATGTAAATAATGTGTTGATTAGGTTTTGACCAATAAGCAAGAAAATTTTAATGAAGGAATGATTAAAATATGTCCATTAGGTAGATTAATTGGATTAAGCTTTTTCTTGTACTCAACAACCCTTTTGAAAATTATGAAAAATAATGAATTTCCTCCACTATCTTGAGCTCCTTCCATCTTTGCGTTGGCTCAATCACATGAACAAACTTACGGCATACACAATTTTGAAGGCGATACCAGATATTGATAAGATCATTTTATGGCTAACTTATTCAAGTAGTGATCAGGTAGGCAACCTTAATGATTATCCACAGCAAGGAATGGCAGGTTTTTGTCACTCAAGCAAGAATTGACCACCCAGAGAAAATGATCGATATAGTCCTTTTGGTTAATAATTTTTTAATGCATTCTAGGCCATATATTCAGGCGAATTATTGTAAGAAACAAAATTGTATTAGAAGACTCCACCATTGCTCTTTCATGGCCCCAGAATCATCGCATCTTATATTTTCTATCCAATCCAATGCAATTTGTTTCCGTGCAGGGCACTACAAATTACATTTGTTTATTGACTTTGTGAAGCAGGCCGAATTTTCTATATATATACACAAAAAATAACTTAATTACAACCATTTTCCTCAGATAATTTTAGTCCCAGAAAACCATGGCATCAACTGATAAACCAGCCATACCACCCAAACCTGATGAAGCCCCTCCTCCGCCACCTCCACCAGCCACCAGCCCTGTAAACTGGTTGGCTATTGATGTGGTACTTAGGTTGTTACTGTTTGCAGCCACACTAGTTGCACTTATCGTCCTGGTGACCAGCAAGCAAACGGAGTTGGTACCCAGAGGAGCGCCTCGGGGAACGGGGTCCCCAAAAACGGTCAAGTTTAATCACTCGCCAGCCTTAATGTGAGTACAATGGTATAGATAGTTTTTCAGACCTTAATTAAAATAATTACAGGCAGCTTTTACTTCGTATAGATGATTAAAATGGTGTGTGTGTGTGTGTGTATATATATTTAGAAAGATAACCAAATGAATTTTGTGCAGATATTTTGTGGCAGCATTATCAGTTGCTTGTCTATACAGTATTATAACAACGCTTGCATCGATTTCGGTGATTTTGAAGCCAGCTTTCTCCAAGGAGTTCTTGCTCCATTTTGCACTGATGGACGCGGTAGGTTTGATTTTCTATCATATTTTGAATACTATAAATAATTAGACAGTATGGTCAAACTGGGTAAATTATATGTGGATTGGATTTGGATGCATGCAGTTGGTGCTAGGCGTGCTGGCTTCGGCAACGGGCGCCGCAGGCAGCATAGTGTATACTCAGAAGAAGGGCAACGAGCATGCTGGGTGGGGTAAAGTTTGCCCTGGTTATGACAAGTTCTGCGATCATATGATAAGCTCCGTTTTTGTGTCGCTTCTGGCCTCCATTATTCTTGTTTTGCTTATCTTTCTATCCATTTTCTCTCTTCACAAGCGGGCTAGAGATTAATTCAATCAAACAAATTTATTGATCATGTGCCTAGTTTGTGTATGTAACCTTGTACTTAATTATTCCCTTGTGTTATATGTTTGAATGGTGATATTTCTTTGTAAATTTTAGCCATGACACGTGTAATTGTTTTGGATTAATATAGTGGTGTTACGTGTTTTTAATATATATAATTCTTCTGCTTGACAAATACATTTATGTCTTTTTTTTTTTTTTAACTGGGATGCACCCAATTGAAGATATTTGTGGTCAACAACCCCGGACATTCAAGATATGTCTGGTATCAATGGATGACAAGGGTGCATGGTGTACTATGAGGATTCTCTACCCTGGATGTTTAGCTTACTAGTTTTAAACATGAGGGTTTATGTGAATTTGTCCAATAGGACTGCTTCTAGCCTCTTCCTTTGGAAAGATCTTATATGCATTTTGGTGGCTACACAAGTTCTTTTTAGGTTAAACAATTTGAATTGTTTAACCTATCAAAGTTAGTTATCATTTCAACGTTTAGAGATATTGATTGGATGATATTTCTCTATCAAAAGATGTTATTATAATTCTCAAATGTGACAATTATGATCATTTGATTCGTTAAGATTAATTGTAATATTGATATATATTGACATCAAATGAATAGAATCTCTTACATATATAATGGTTTCTACATTATCATAAATTATATTCGCAGGTTGCCATTCGACTCCACCAACTTGATAACTAGGGTTACTTTATTAGTTTGTTTGGGCATCAATGCAAAAAAGCTTCTGAGTAAACAATATCCCCTTGATCAAAGGAGTTTCCTATGCGCTCTAAAATGATGTCCTCTTGTATGTCTTCCCCCATCGTCTTTGAAAAGACCTAATAAACATTTATATGGTTGTATATGTCTGATTTTACGAGTTTCATAGTCAAAGTTAGTATGTCGATCAAAATCTATTATAATACTAGTGCACTAGAGTTGAAATTTTTATTTAACCAAACCTCCATGGCAAATAGAAATTGATAATTGTATAGTTTCAAGTTCAAACACAACATATGATTACATGCCACCTCATTACTTTTGACTGGCAGTAGTTTTCTTTGATCTTACGATTACTATACCCAGTATCTTGTTGACCCGAAATTTCTATAAGCTACGATGCCAATTTGCCTCAAAATCAAGTTAGCTCACAAACTTATCTAAATGGTGACAAATTGATGCCCCTACGATGCCAACTTGCATGTCTTTGTGCAGAGATTTTGTGGTAGCATTATCGGTTGCTGTTGCATACAGTTTCATCACAACTCCTTGTATCACTTTCAATAGTTGAAGCAAGTTTTCCCGGAATGATACTTGCTCCTTTTAGCATTCTGTCAGTGATGATGCTGGGAATTGTAAGTTCAGCAACCGGAGCATCAAGCTCAGTAGCATATATCGGATTGAAGGGAAACAACCACACTGGGTGGTCAGAGATATGCTCTGTTTATGGCAAGTTCTGTCGACATGCAGGAGCTGGGTCCGCGGTTGCATTGGTTGCTTCCATTCTTCTTGCTCTGCTCTCTGCGCTGTCAACTTGTTCCCTTTTCAAAAGGGTCCCTGATTAGAGAGACCATCTATCCAAGGATGCACTTTGTTCTGCTCTCTGTGCTGTCAACGTGGTTCATCATAAAATCGCTCTCATCTTTGCTCCATAAACAGACACTGGTAACGGAAGGCTATTGTCAGGGATTGTTGCACAAATTGAGGTTAAAAAAAAAGGAACACTATTGATGAGGATGCTACTGTTAAATCTCAACTAGCCAAAAACTACACTGGTCAGTCAACATTATCAGATGCATGAAGCAACGAACATGTAGCAGCTGACAGTCTTTCCGCAAGGGTAACAATAAAGATAGGACTTTGCAATGCCCAAAACTTTATTTTAATTAACTTTGCCAAGTTGTGTTGTATTTCAAGTCACTGGAAGTACCTGTGATGTACAGACTGTAGAAGAAAGAATACACAATCAAGATCATCTACTGAGATCTATAAAAATAAGTGGGTGTAAACTTGAGAAGATGAAAACATTTCCAAAGGAACTAGCCGTAATGTATACTGTAGAAGCAACAATACACAACCAAGATCATTCTTTGAGATCTAGAGAATGAGAAGGCTTAAACTTAAGAAGGTTAAAACACTTCAAAGCAGCCACAAAGGTAATAGTACCATTAACAACAACCAGTGCACGAAATCATGATCAGCAGTTTAGGTTTATAACAACTGAACCTATCACTTGGACAGGCCGGGAAGCACAATATTAAAAAGAGGGTCCGAACAAGAACTTGATTAAATGAAATCGTTGCCCTCAAGACATCCCTTCCCTAGGCACCCTCTCAAAGAATCCCTCCACAGTGTCTTCTCCGTAATTCGGTGTCTTTTCAGCACTATACTCCCCTGTCGCAGGATCCAAAAGCAACATGCTCTCAGCAGCCTAATACCTTCCAATTTTCCCAAACTCAGCCGCATCTTCCATAGCAGGAAAGATCTTGACGAGGATATCAAGAACCCCAACAGCAAAATCCATGAACCCATTCGGCACTTTCAAAAACTAGGGTTACTTCCCCAAAAGTCTAAACAATATCTCACTTTGTTCCAATGCTGTCAATACTTTCCCTGGACCACCAATTGGCAATATTGGGTTAACCTTATCTTCACTCAGCACACAATTTGCCATAAACGAAGCCAAATCCTGCTCACTTATTAGCTTACAAGCACGTAACCTCCCATCTCCAAACATCACAGAAGGCTTCCCATTTTCACCAACTCAACTTGTCCTCCTAAGCTTTTAAAAATGCGGTTGGCCTTACTATACTATAGTAAATCTACTATCTTCTTCAGCTTCTTTCCTCAATTCAGTCTCAAATTTCAGCTTTACACACTGAATTCAAGAAGGGGTTTTGGCACACATTTTGTAGAAAGCAAAACAAAATGTGAAGCGCCAGCAACAAGACTCTTCTTTGTTGCTTCAGAATCAATTTTCCATGAATCTTTCACCCCACCAGAACGACTGGCAAGGCAAGACACAACCACATCTATTGAAACTCCTAAATTTTCCTTTTTATTTTTTCTGTAAACTTTCCACATTTGTCACATCAGAAAATCATACATTAGCTCCTTGTAACTGATTCAAGGCCTCTTCCTTATCATTTTTACCTCCAATTCCACTTCTTTCTCTAGCAATTGCTAAAACATTAAAACCTCTATTAACCAGCTCTTTCACTACAAACTTCCCAACATAATCAGTTGAACCCACCACCAAAACGTTAATATCTTTTGGATTCTTGTTTGTAAAAGAAGGAGAGCAGGTTTCAATAGCTGTTGTTTCTGAAACTGTAATGATGTTGAATCTTTTACTATTAAACTTAAAGGGCTATAATAAATTTACATGAGAAAAGGAGTTTACCTTGATTTGATGATCGAGAAAGTGAGAAGAGAGGCGACTGCCCGCGAAACATTGACACTTTGGTGAATGGAGAAGGAAGACATTGGAGGAGAAACAAAGCGAAGCCGTTGTTCATGTTGTAGCACAAGAATAAGTTCGAGCGTGGAATGGAAGTGTTAGAATTTGGTAAAGAAAGGACGGGTGCTAAAAGAGAATCTGAGGCGGGTGTTTTATGAGAGTTTGGCTTTCATGGCCGTTGCTGCAAGGTAAATTCTAAACGACAGGTGGATTGTATCTGCTAGAAAAAAAGTTCTTTGTAACATTAAAGTTTTCAAATTGACATTTACATCCTTATTATGATATGATAATATGCTGATTTCTTCGGAACTACATCTTTTCTATTAATTCTCTTGCCCCTGATTTCCATTTTTTATCAGGCTATGATATTTTTGTTTGCATTTTGGTGAAATGGGTAGGATTCTATTTTGATCAAATGTTCATGTTCTCGTTTTGTTGGTTATATTACATCATTTTATGTGGTATGAGAGCCTGTCAAATAGAGGTTGTCCTTGTATCAAATCTAACCAACCATTCGATCAGTCCCTTTTGGAGGATGGAATAATAAGATGGTAAAACAATAGTCAGCAGCATCGATTGCTTTATCAGAACAATCAATGGCCAGGTAGTCTATGCCAGACATTTCATCATCTAGGAATTCAAGTTGGAAGCGAACGTGGCTGTAATAACTCAGAAGAATTCACTTATCTTGATAAATTAATTGAATGCCAGATGATTAGAGGAGGATAATTCTGGGTTACATAGGTTACCACTTTTGCTGATTTCTAAGCTCCCCATATAAAGGTCATCAACTCTTTGCTTGATGTGTTCTATTAGCAGTATTTAAGTTTTTTAACCATGAAGCCCTCCATGGAGAGCCTTCTCTATCAAAGAAATCAGAAGAGAGGAAAACATGGTTATGTAGCTAAATGGAATATGCTACAATTTGGCATCATTTAAAAAAAGGGTATTTGAATTAGAAGTGGTCAGCAATCAAGTTACAGATTGTCCAGTCTCATGCATTGGTCAATAGTGTGCTTTATTAAGTTTGCTCTACTGCTGAAAAAGCCTTTTGTCAAGAACTAGTTTTGAAGTCTATTCATTTTAAAACTGGCCTTTATTAACAGAGTGTGAGTATTACTATGTGCAATTCAATTAAAGAATTTTTCTGTGATAAGAAATTCGGCCATTTCAAAGGAGTTACCTGTAAATAAGGATTGGCTAGTCACTAAATGGAATGCCCATTGCTTTTAATTAAGGCCACTTTTTTCTTATTATTTTGTTGCAACCAATTTTCTGGTTATCAAAGCTTGTGCATCATACCCCTCACCAAAGTATCTGACATCCACCATAAATGAACAGCTGACATGAAGTGAACACCTAAATTGCAGTCTCATATGTAAGTCCCTGCATTTCAGAGGGCTGCCTCCTTGAGAATGCTATATTGGCTGGTTCTTCATGAACAACATTCATTAGAATTAGCTTGTTTGAGAAGAAAGTTCTGATTTTGCGATTATAAGATATATATAATCAATGATGTTAGAACACAATAATTGGCAGCCTGAGATTGTAATGGAAGCACTTCAGAGTTGCTAGATTTCAGAGCGTCAGGTGTGTGTTAAATGGTGGAAGCTTGGCAGATGGTTCTAGGCTTCTGGATGCAGGATGAATCTCTTTCCCGTTGGGTCTCTCTGGCAGATCTTGCAATGACAAAAGAAGCAGAGGTTCTAGGAGTGGTTCACCGTGGTGCCATTCATGAGGTTTTACGAGTTTTGATCTCTTTCGTTAATTCCTCGTGCACTGGGTTAGTAAGGTTACAAGGATACATATGTGCATAAGCTTCTGTTATCATTGTATAGCCCACCGTAAAACCCAATCTCATATCTGAAATATCATACTAATGATCTTTGATATATCATAAAATTTGCAGTGTGCAGTTGGCAGTTAAATTCTTTTCTGGTTTGTTCTCCCATTTATTGCTTCTGAGACCCTTTGGCCTCTTATAGACAGTGAATAATCTTTAATTGCATAGTGAATTAAGACTAATTAGAGAATGATATTGAACATGGAATTTGAAAGACAATAACAAAATAACACTGAACCAACTATATTCAATCTGTCAATAACAGACGAACAACCTTTCTTATTTGAAAGTAAACACAAAGTGCGTTATTACCATTTGCCATATCCAGCTACAAGAACCTTGAAAGATACAGGAAGAAAAGCAGACATGGAGTAGCTCATCACCGGCAGCGATACACGGTGTAAACAGTTGGCCTTTGTGGTGAGCAGATGACCATGATCACAAGAGCTAGGACAATCACAATGAGAAATCCCATTGGATCAAAGCCACCATCACCACCATCGTCAGACTCTTCACAGCACATCTTTCCCATTACGAATCAACACCAGTATCTCAAAGTCTTTCTGTTTTTTTGTCTCTGCAGGGAAGAATAATATAAAGAGACCAGGAGATGGCATCGTAAACCAAAGTCAACTCAACTTGAGATTTTTTAAGCGGGATTAGTTAGTTGGAATCTTTCAAGGAGTGTTTCGTTGAGTGTTCTCTGTATTATGTTTCTAGGATAATGTTTCTCTTCGTTTTTTTTTTTTTCCCTTCTGGTACAATGTCCCTTTCCAAGTTCAGTTGAGGATTATTATAAATCTAATTACAATTATTAAACATGATGGCCACTTGACATTGATAATCCTAACATTGATGACAGATGAATGATGATGATGTGATAAGGATGAGCAGCCATGTTGATGCTGATGATGGTGGCGATAATAAGGGAAGAGTGCGCAATCCAAATGCATGAAGCATAGGCGTGGCATGGTCATAATGTCATGCCAACATATCACATGCCTATGATGCTTATTGTCATGTGAAAATTTGATCCCTTCAGTAGCTTCTTTACAAAACTAACTTTGAAAAGATCCTTTGGCTCTGACTAGTAACTATTTAATATAGCTGTTGTTAAGCATCCCAATGTTGGATCGAAACGTAGTTGACCATCTTTAACTTGATTTGCAATTTACAGATTAAAGAATGTAGTTCACCATCAATCTCCATGTATCAAGATGCAAAGGGGGCTGTTCAGCTAAGGCTGGATTTGAATTAAATATATTTGAATTCATTTTTAAATTTAACTCAAACAAATCCGAAATGAATCGAATAAATCCAAATACGAATACAAATCTGAACTGTAATTTTAAAGTTTAACGAATACGAATTCGAATACGAACTATACGAACCGAACATGAACACAAACCTGAACTTAAAATGATAATTTTTTAATTATATTTTATTAATTATTTGTATTAATTATAATTTTTAATAAATATAAAAACGAATTATACGAATCGAATACAAATACAAATACGAATCGAATACAAACTTAATTATACGAACCAAATACAAATACGAACTTTGCTATAAAAATATTTGACGAACACGAGCACAAACCCAGACAGTACGAAACGAGCCCAAATACGAACATATTATTGTTTACGTTCGGTTCAACTCGAATCCAGTCCTATGTTCAGCTGTCTATACAGAAAGGAACTAATAACTTAAGTGATATGTTATAATCATCTACTACGAGAACTAAAAACACTTAAGATTTCCAGTATGACCACAGAATAGAAAGGTTTCATTTATTAGAACAAGGCACTGTTCTTAACTTGGTATCACTCTTATTTGCAGGTCAAGTCACCTTATGGGAAGAAGTATTTTCAGGAAGACAAGAAATATCCGTCAGTTCCATCGTCAAGCATTCTCAGTGCCAGTGCCACCTAAACCAATTCTTTCCAATTTAATTGAATTCATTCCCAAGATTGAAGACCACTGCAAAAGTTACTCAAAACACTCCAAGGAATTGACCAAAGCTGGGGTATTTTGGCTCCCACTCTATTTCCTCTCGAGTTTTTGAGTTGTTTAATCTCTTACCTAAAGGATCGCTAGTACCTGCAGATGTGACATACAAAGTTGCTTGAGTCCAACATCGAAGAAGAAGTAGCTCCCACAAGGAAAAGGTAAAGGAAAAAAAATAGTGGAATGTTATTAATACTGACACAAGGATGCCACCATACATTATGTTAGAAAAGCTATAATTGATACTTAACCTGCAAATTACAATCCATCTATAACACATTATTTAGGAGCTTACCTGTAAAGCCCTCAAACTTTTGACTGAATTTCCCACTTTTACTAACCAAGTCCATTACTTCTTGCCTGCCAAGAGATGAACAAGTTTAAAGCTGCATAAATGATTCTTTCCTTTTTCTTTTATATGTGGATAGTTTTTTCATCTTGTCATAATATTAATGCCAACCTGGATAAAGGATGGTTATCACAACCTAAGAAAACTCTACCACGAAGCTTTTTCTTCAGTATCGCAACTGATAAGGAAGCTGCGTCCTGTTAAAAACCATAAAAATAAGAACAAACAGTCAATGTAGGGCTCCAGCATAACAGCTGGTAACATAACACATATAAATGAAGAAATGCAAGGACAAGCTTTTGACCTCATAGTGTATCAAATTCAGGATGTGATCAGGGCGAATTTCAACAGTACCCTTCCGTAACCAATAGACATGTGCTCCTCTATCTGCTTTGTATAAATAGTTAGGGTTACAATAAATAATACCAGTTTGGAAAGAATCCCATAGCCTTTGTAGTAAGTAACAACCAAAGTCTCTGAACTCTCTATATAAATGGAGGATATGTAAAGTCCAGCCAATCTAACAACACAACCACCAAATTCTAGCACCACTTTCTCAGCTTTTAGGAGAACATCTGTCCTAGGGCTCCTCCCAATTGGCACAATTGGACTGTCCTGTTAAGGATTATTAACACTATGTAATAAATCAACTTTCACCAAAAAGGACATCTCAATTATATATGCAGCAAATCATTTGGTAATTCCACTATCAGAAAAATGTTTCATGTTAGATGTACACCTCATCACATGGTCCATTGTTAAAGCAGTCGTATGGTGCAGAGCTTGATGTAAACAAGAAAGAGCCTTCACCATTCCAACTTGACGCAGCAAGCCTGATTGGTTAAGAGTTCAAACAGTAAACTTGGTTAATAGAGATGATTGGGAGAAGAGGGGAAGGATTAAACAAAGACTATGCTCTGCAGACTTTTTAATTCAGGGTTTAGTTCTGTTATAACTCTTTTTGAAAATATTAACAGGCTTCTTTAACCCATTGCATAGCTTGATGGAGTTGCCTCACTATAAGACAAACAAGTAAAAAGGAAAATGATAAGTATTTTTTAACTAGGTTTAATAAGGTACCTTCTTTAGAAATAAAAGTTGTATGTACATTGAGCAAGAGACTGAATTTTTCACTTTAAACCCTCAAAATATTAGATATCAATCCCCAAGGTATCATAGCCAGATCATCTAGAATAATGGAGACACGGTTTAAAATGAAATTCCATCAATAATTGAGTAAAATAACGTTTAAAGCCTTAAGCATCCCTCACAACACAAAGTACTGTTTGAAAATTTAGTGTTTGTGACGTGAAGTTACTAAGACTAGACTTTGGATGATAAATCTCATTAGGATAGCTTACAACAGTACCAAACAAATTTGAAAAAATATACCCTGATTACATCCATTTACAAAGACACATTGCTATCCAGAAGCTCCAAATTTATTTTCACTGCAACTCTCGAAACTCAGGACAATAATTAAATAAGCAAGCTTCCAAAATTACCTGACATCACCAGGGTAGTCTGAAGTACGAGATGGGGGAGCACAAAAAATCACATATGGAAACTTCTGAGTCACTTCAGTCCCTTTCAAAGATGGATTAATCCCCATCTCGATCAATTCATCATGATGATCCGTTGTCACCGTCTGACCATAAATTTGACTCCCTGGATGTTCCTACTCAACATTAAACCCCATCATCGCACTCCTTTATCCCAAAAATACCCATTCCCTAAAACCCCAAAACATGTTTTCATAGCAAACAAAGAGACTAAAACTAAACCAACCACAATTTCTAAGAGTACCCGATAAACAAAAACAATATTAACATAAAAAACAGCTAATAAAAACACACACTTTTATCTATACCTGCCTCCATTTATCAGCAACTAAACGACCCAGAACCCCAGGACCAACAATAAGCAAATCATTCTCTCCCACCAAACCAGACGACTCACCCTTCAGTTCCTCATTCACTGCTTATACATAATTTAAGTTAACTCAAACAAAACATCAAACACATTATGAACACAAAAAAAAAAAAAAAAAAAAAAAAATTCATGCATGATTACCAACTGTTGAAGATGCTTTGACTTGGAGAGAATTCACCATTGACGATAGCGATAATGCCATGGATGGTCTCAATGCTTTGACTCTGCAGGGTTGATTTTTGAGAAAGATGGATTTTCGGGAGCTAAAGTAGTCGACGACTAAGTTATAACAGTAAGGGAATCTGGAACAATAAATGGTACCCATTTAAGCGAGGTCGAGACTGTTGATTGGGATTCGTTTCCACTTCGCCCGAGACAGATAAAGGGAAAACCAAATGGATCTAGGTGGATTACGTGGATTCTCCACCAACCAACAGATTTTCAACACGTGGATCCAGGAATTGTGTCTCGTTGGACAATTCCACAACGGTGTCGTCTGCTGCAATTTGATCCTTTAACAGTACTCATATATGCATGATTAAGGATTTAAGTGTATTATAAGTTAATTCTTTCGTATTTATTACTTGCTTGTTCGTCCATCCATAACAGACATGATGGTGTTATTATTATACTTTAATTTTTTAAGATAAATTAATAAAATTAAAAAAAAAAACTTAATAAATAATCTTTAATAATTGGATACTGTTTTGGGGGTTTGATAATTTCGTATGCATAAAGACACAATACAAAGCATAAGCACAAGAAATTCATAATAAATTAGAATTTATAATTATGTTATAAACTTAGTTTTGCATGCATATAATAAATAGGGCTAACTTTGGTTTAAATGAGTTTGAACAAATTATTTGAATTCAAATATAAATATAAATCCAAATCTGAATTTAAACACAAACTATATAACTCAAACACAAACACGACCTCGAATTAATTTTAAAAATTTTATAATTATATTTTATTAATTATAATTTTTAATAAAATATAAATACGACTTATATGAACTGAATACGAATCTAATTCTCGAATCCAAACATTATTATAAAAAATTCAACAAATACAAATTTAAATATAAACTAAATTATAAGACATAAATTCAAATATAATATATGTATATATTCGTATTTGATTTGACTTAAATTTACTCATAATAATAAGTTAGTTTTTAAAATAAAGATTATGTTAAATTTATAATTACAAAAACTTGTAAACATAACACTCAAAATATAATTAATTAATAATAAACTATTATATGTTACCTAAATCTTAGTTTAAGTTTTTGAATATTTACGAAATTATTTTTTTATTTCATCCCATTTCTATAGGAGAAATTTGTTATCTGACATGAGAAATCATGTAAGTATCCTTTTGTGTGGGATTAGAGTATAAATAAATGTCGAAATTAATATTTATAATAAGAATATTTTGATATTGTATTTACTTGTAACATGAGAGAGAAAAATAATATGAATGTATCTACTATGCTTTCTTTCCATTAATGTATGTGATTGTGGGGTGAGTTTAGCTTTTATGTTAATTGTTTAAAAATAATACAGCAGACTACGACTTGTTCTTCTTCTTCTCCTTCTTCTCCTTCTTTCTGAAAATCCAAACGACATTGCAAGTGGCTGCTGACATTGGAGAATTTTATTTTTGGAAGATCTGTTTCCTCATTTTTCACTTTTTGTTGGCCTTTATCACTCGCCATGCGACGCTTTTTACTGTTTTCAATACAAAAATAAATTTAAAAATATTTTATTATATTATAATAAATCATTCATGCTCCTTTAGAGAGAGGCAAGCAAAGCAAATAAAAGCTAAGCGGAGAATAGCTTTCGTTGAATATGTTTTAAATGTGGAACCCACGATAGTCCGCCAATTAAAATTCGCCATGTCATGAACAAAGCCTACTGTTTAAATTTTTGTTGACGTGGCAATATTTGGTGCATTAAGGAAAGCCTCCGCTCCAAGTCATACACCCCTTCCCTTAAATGGTAGTAGTGACAGAATTTTGACCACTCTGGTGGGTACTGTGCTGCACGGGAGATGATTTAAGGGAAAATATCATTTTCGGCCCTGAAGTTTCGTATAATTCTTTGTTAAAAAAATTTTGTAAGACTAAAGTTATTGGATTAAATTTATTTTACGAAGAAAATCTTGAGTGATGTTCTAGACTCCAGTCGAGAGGAAAGAGACAGTGGAAAGAAGGGGAAGAAAACAGATCCACTCTCTCTTTCTTAACATTCTTCACAAATCTAAATACAGGCAAAAATTTACTTAATGCCATTAATCAAAATACAATATACAAGGAAAAAGCGAGGTTTATTTACTGTTTGGGTTTTGCTTTTTCCTCGTGTTGAAGCTCTCATTTTTTTTGACTCTGCCCACAATTTGTGGCCAACTTCAAATCATTACTCTGCTTTCCTTTTGTCTTACAAAAGCAGCTAGGTCTGAAGTCATCTTTCTCTTCAATTATCCCCGTCTGCTTTCTCTGATTAATGTCCTTTTATTTTCTTCTTTCTGAGATTTGCTTCACTCAAGTTTTCTTTTTTATTATTATGTTGGGACGGACGGAAAAGTGATAAAATGTTGTGAGCGAAGCGATGAGTGTTTTGTTGTTGGTTGGGAAATATGGGATGTGTCTTTGGGCGAGAGGTGTCGGCGGCTAGGTCCTTTGAGGGAAACGACGGGGAAGTTAGTAGGGTTGAGAGGACAATAACGGGAAGGGGTGAGAATCGAAATGGTGTGAATTGGAAGGAGGGAAATAAAGAACAAGGGAGTGTACGGCAGAGGGGAGAGAAACGACGGTCATCACGGCCGAATCCACGGCTGAGTAATCCACCAAAGCATGTACACGGTGAACAGGTGGCAGCGGGATGGCCTTCGTGGCTATCCGCTGTTGCTGGAGAAGCCATCAGCGGCTGGACGCCACGCCGTGCAGATACATTTGAGAAGCTCGATAAGGTGAAGTAGATTTCAAAATTTTAGGCAATTTTTGTTGATGCAATTAAATTTTGAGTGCCGTCTTTTATGTTATTTAGTTTCTATAATTAGAATAGAATCTTTATTTAGGTAATATGGCCTTTTTTAAAGAAAATAATGTTTGTTACTGATTGGATTTTTTTTTTTGTTGGTAGATTGGGCAAGGTACATATAGTAATGTGTACAAAGCGAGGGATACATTGAGTGGGCAAATTGTGGCATTGAAGAAGGTAAGATTTGACAATCTAGAGCCTGAGAGTGTGAAATTCATGGCTAGGGAGATTTTGATTTTGCGCCGATTGGATCATCCAAATATTGTTAAATTGGAAGGTTTAGTGACCTCGAGGATGTCCTGTAGTCTCTATCTTGTGTTTAAGTACATGGAGCATGATTTGGCTGGTCTTGCTGCTAGCCCTGGAATCAAGTTCACTGAACCTCAGGTACAAGGATATTTTTTTTTTTTTTTTTTCAATTTACCATGTTTTTGTTGTTTGTAATAAGTAGAAGTGCATCAATTTAATCATCTTTTGTGTTTTTATCTATATTCTTTGTGGACATGGCAGGTCAAATGTTATATGCACCAGCTATTATCTGGGTTGGAACACTGTCACAACCGTAATGTGCTGCATCGTGATATTAAGGGATCAAATCTTCTTCTTGACAATGAGGGAATTCTTAAAATTGCTGATTTTGGATTAGCATCCTTTTTTGATCCAAATTACAAGCAGCCAATGACTAGTAGGGTTGTTACCCTATGGTATCGACCTCCTGAACTTCTTCTTGGTGCTACTGATTATGGTGTTGGTGTGGACCTTTGGAGTGCTGGGTGTATTCTGGCGGAGCTATTGGCTGGGAAGCCTATCATGCCTGGTCGCACTGAGGTAAATTTGAATACTTTTTATATTTAGTAAGTCCTATTAATAAAATGTTCCTTTGATTTCCAGTGTATCAGTTGGTTGCATCATATAGATTGTTTCATTTATGCTTCAGGTATCTTAGATTGAATCAAGCCATTCTTTGGGAAGCAGAAAAGCTTTTTTATTTTATTTTATATAATTGTATTCAGTTTAATGAAATGGCTAGATCAATTAGATATTCAACTTGATCTTTTGTGCAGGGCTCCAATCGGTTGCTCATTTGTCTGTGTTTCTATTGGCAATCATATTTGGACCACAGATAATAAACATATTCACTGTATTATTGAATTTTCATTTAATGGTCTCCATGTCCACCTCTGGGGACCAAAGTGCTTTTGTATTGGAACTAAATGACCATAAAAATAACCCTTACTCAGATGTTAGCTGTTGCAACGTGGATCCATAATAATCTTTGGTTACATATACCCTTTGCAGTACAGTTGGTAGTATTGTATCTGGATTCATATGTATTAACCACCCAGGTAGCATATCAATCACAAGCTGCTGCATGAGAATTTTGGAATGGCAATCACTAACTCTGGCTGACTTCTAGGGGTTTTGAAAAGAAGAATAGCAATTTGTATAAAGCTTCACCAAATAATTGCTACAGAAGGACTTGTCTCCATGGACTAGATTGTAAATTATTGCTTGTACAATATGTGCTGTACCTATTGCAGTGTTAAGTTGCTGGTTTTTGCCATAAAAAGGAAGAGAAACATTTTGTGATATAATGGAATTTCTGGTGTTTCCTGTGTTTTCTGACTAGACATAACAGAACAAGAAAAACAAATTTGCTAATTTAATTTGCAAAGAATTCATCTATTGCTGCTAATGGTTATCTTACTTGTTGCTCAGGTGGAGCAACTACACAAGATATTTAAATTGTGTGGCTCTCCTTCTGAAGAATATTGGAAGAAGTCGAAGTTGCCACATGCCACTATATTTAAGCCTCAGCAATCTTACAAAAGATGCATAGCAGAGACTTTTAAAGACTTTCCACCATCATCACTGCCACTGATTGAGACACTTCTTGCAATTGATCCAGTTGAGCGTCAAACTGCCACTGCTGCATTGAGGAGTGAAGTGAGCCTTTTATATGATTTTGACATATATTGAAATGTCTCCTCTCTATGCCACTGCCTGCTCATAGCAACTGTTTTTGTAGTTGACTAAATAGTGTTTGTTCAATTAGATGATGACAAAAATTATGTAGCTGCAATATTCCTGGGTGCATTTCATAACTAATCTTTTTTAGTAGTCTTTCACATTTTAGACAATTGTCATATTGCATATTATGGAGTGCCTATAGTGATCTAGGTAAATCTTACATCAACAAAGCATAAAAGGGATGCTAGGTTTGTTTGTGCATCCCACATCACTTAGGGATGTCAAGATATGACTAGTTAAATAGCCTGTGAACTCTTTAAGTGTTTCAAAGTTCAAAAGCAAAACCGTAATAGATTATGTCTTTAAAGTGGACAATTTCTCGATAGTGGGTTGGGCTATTGGATTAGGGTTGTTTTAAATGGTATTAGAGTCACTTCGTGTGTCCTTTTGAATGATGGTGAGACAAACCTCAACGAGGACATTGTGTCTCTGTAAGAGGGGGTAAATATGACACCTCTAAAAAATTCCCACATCAACAAAGCACGGGAGAGATGTTGGGTTTTTTTGTGCAACCATGATGGACTGTGGATTTAAAGTGGACAATATCCTGACAATGGGTGAGGCTATTGGACCAAGTTTGTTACATATAGCCTCATAGAGAATGTGTATCTTTTAATGAAGCATATAAACGTTTTGTAGTTGAAATTTTTTGCTTAATAAACTTCATGACACATAAAACTTATTGTAGCTTATTGATGATATATTAGCTGCCTGTGTTTTAAGATGCTACTGCAGAAAATTGCTGGTCTTCGTGATTTTCACCCTGCTTTGGATCAACTATTGTACAGGGGAAATTTAGATCCCTACATTTATTATGAACACAGTTAAAATGTCTTGTATTTTTTTCCCACCTTTAGCTTATGAAAAACCTTTTTTTTGGTGCCTCTAGCTTATTAAACAACCAGTTTTAAGTTGTGTTTGTGGTACACTGATTGTGCTCATACTGGTTGCACTCCTAGGATAGTATATATATGGTTTCTGGATTCTGTTTGGAAACTTGTGAAATATTTTAGATGAGATAATAATGTTCATTTGTTATTATGATAAATTTCTCACGACTTTACAGTTCTTCGCAACCAAGCCTTATGCCTGTGAGCCTTCTAGCCTTCCAAAATATCCTCCCAGCAAAGAGATGGATGCTAAACTACGAGATGAAGAAGCTAGAAGGTGGACGGTTTCTAATAGCCTCAGTGATTGTTTTCTGATTAGTTACATTATTTCTTGAAATGAACAGATACGAGTTAGAAACTTCTTTTTAATTAATCAAACTGATTTGACCAAATTGACAAAAGAAAATGCCAGTGCTTCTTTACACCACACCCATGGATCTTGGGTCCTTTCTGTCTCCCTTTTTTCTGGCCTTTGCTTAGGGTGACCTTAAATGCTCATACTGGTGTAGGTTGAGAGCTGCTGGAAAAGCTAATGCTGAAATGAAGAAAGCACGTTCACGTGATCGAGCTGTAAGGGCAATGCCTGCTCCACAAGCCAATGCTGAGCTTCAAGCAAATCTTGATGTATGTCAAAAACTTTCCTGTTTTCAACTTATGTCATGCTTTTTTTTCTTAACTGACCAGATGAGTTTGCTGATGCTCCAATATTTCAATTGTAGTGGTAAAGAATTACAATTGCAACTTATTATTTTGGTGAAATATTCTTTACATAGAACAATTTGATTGAATTTTTGTTGTCTGGCATATATGCTGCATGTTCCTAGCAGGAAGAAAGAGACAGCCATAGTATCAGACATCTGAACTTTTATCCAGCATCATTGATTCTCTTTGTTCTTTACTCTTAAGAACTAAAAGAACAGAAACTGAAAATTAGAATAAACCCAGAATTTAGTTTCTTAAAAAACTATAGGGCTGTAGAACTCACAGAATCGATTGCATAATGTCTATGATTCAGTTGGCCATTACCAACATCAGGGCTGATTGTTATCTCTTTCTATGAAGCTATTTTGGAAATATATATTACAATCATCTTTTGTCAAACCATTGAATTCTTGGATTTCGGGTTTTTTGATTGGTATGAACTGGGTTGGCATCTGATAACAAATTGTCACTTTACAATGGCGCTATCGTAATAGTTGCTATCAGATCTACATGCATCCTTTGTTGCTCTAATGTGTTAAATTCGGTGGTCTTGTCTTGTTTAGTCACGCTGGAAACTACATTTATTTCTACACTCTATTGAATGATGGATTTTTAATCTAAGAAAGTGTTTCAATTCATAAGAAAAGGCATTTCTTTTCTCTGCACATTTTAGGAGGATATAAAGTGTATGCATTTTATATTTAATTGGTCTGCATACACTGTGAACATATATAGTATCAGTTGACTGGTATCTGACGTTCTAGTTATTGATAATGCTACATAACTGGGATATATCTTTGGGTCAAAGTTTGGTGTGATTTGTTATTTTGTTTTTAGAGTCCAGTGTAAGATTGCCGATTTGAGTCATTTATACCTCACCACTTACGGTTCCTCTCTTTCACAAACACACTCACTAATGTTCTATAATGTTGTATAAGTTGGAAATTGATTACTCTTTTTAATTAAATGATGATCTTACTTTGTTCAATCTGTTTCTATGTGACTTTTCCGGTTTTTACTGCTGAAGCTGCTAAATTAATTTATCAATTGTATTTTTTCCTTCAAAAATAGATGAGGCGGCTAATAACACATGCAAATGCTAAGAGCAAGAGCGAGAAATTTCCTCCTCCGCACCAAGATGGAACTCTTGGCTATCCATTGGGTTCTTCTCACCACATTGATCCTGTGTTTGATCCTCCTGATGTCCCTTTTAGTTCCACGAATTTCTCTTATGCAAAAGCACCTATCCAGACATGGTCCGGCCCTTTGGTGGACCCAGCATCTGTGGGTGCTCCAAGAAGAAAGAAACACTCAACAGGTGATGGGCATGCCAACTCAAAGTCATCAAAGAAAGATGCAAATTCTGGTCGAATCTAGAAAAATGGAACATTGTAATATAATTTCTGGTTTTCGGTGAGATTATTCATGAGGCTGCAAAAGCTGCTGATCCGGTGTTTCATAAATCCAGACCCGGGGAAGCCAATTAAATTGTATGGAGAGGTAAAATATCTTGTATTCATTTTTTCTCACATGTTCTGTTTTTTCTTTTTGGTATGTCAGGGAGCTTCCTAGCAGTGTATATGTTTACATTTATTCCTTTATGTTGGAAAACTAAATTTAGGTTAGTGAAAAATATAATAAATCTGTCCTGGCTGTTCCTATATTTTTTGCTAATTAACCATAGTGTAAGGTATACACTATATTAGAAACTTTGCTATTGCCAGTTTGCTCTCTAGTCTCACCTTTCCCATGAAACTAATGTTCCATTTCATCCACTGTGTGAGAGCTCTGATTTTTGCTTTTTTGGCATAGCTACTTGAGGTACTGAATGCTGTACATTTATGGCTTTGGTGTGTAAATTTCGTTTGTTTGGACTTTTTTTAATTGTTCTCACAAACAATTGTTTCCCAGGACCCAGCTTATGCTGTTAATATTATGGATACATCAGTCCTCATGTCTGAGATGACTTTGTTCTAAAACATTTTGGAGCGTAATGAGTATGAGATTTTTTGTAAGGAGAGATTTCTTAGCTCCATTCTAGGGTTTTTTATGTAAACCATGTAAATATTCGACAAAGCAACTTAAGGAAATAATGTCTGAGGGCAATAGAGGTGTTTAGCGATTTGTGAAGATTCGGGCATTGGGTTTAGTTTTTGGAGTACGCTGGGAATTGTTTTCTTATTCAACTTGTCTTGCAATTTTGTTTGCTTTGGGCATTGGGTTTAGTTTTTGGAGTACGCTGGGAATTGTTTTCTTATTCAACATGTCTTGCAATTTTGGTTGCTGGGAAAATATGGAACCAAACCAGGCAAGATTCTCTATTTATTTTGCCTCGTAAAATGACTCTGTCGATGGAGAAGAAGATCTTTTAAGAAACATCCTCTAGCTGAGAATCATTTGTGACATAATATTTCCATCATATATGACTGAAAAAAGGATTCCTCTCCCACTTTTTCTTTCGGCTTTCACTTATTCTTTAACCATCTCCTTCCCTACACCAAGCAAAGCTGAATTCTAATTGAAAAAGGGAAAAGAAAAGAGTTCGCCACCAAGAATAGAAGAGTAGCTATAAGTAGACCGGCAGGTGGGCTTAGACGGGTAGGTTTATTATATTTAGAAACTGGTAGAATTTGCTTTAGAACTTCCATGTGCTACGCAAACCCAAAAATATAACTGTACATCAATTTAAGATCCTCTATATATTGTTTGAAGTGTCCCAAGTTCCAACTCCAAGGCTTTGAAGGAGCATTTTTCAGATTTCCAGTGTGAGGTTGGAGTTGAACTGAGGTTATAAAAAAAGAAATGAGACCACCTCCTCCAGCTCCAGGTGGGCCTGGCATAGGTCCTCCTGGTCTTGGTCCTGGAGGACCTCCAGCTCCGTGGCCTAGACCGCTAGGCTTGCTTGGCGGCTTGTGCAACGCTATTTCGTCTTGGTGCGTAACAGTGCTGTATCTAACATCTGAGAATTTAGCCTACGATAATAAATCTCTAACATTGTGTTTGCGTTGCAGCCTGTATGTTATATGTTGCTGCTGGCTGCTACAAGACTGCTTTGGTGGTCCACCAGCACCAGCACCAGCACCACCAACTGGACCCATCGGACCTCCAGCACCACCACCTGGACCCATCGGACCTCCACTACCAACACCACCACCTCCTGGACCTCCATTTGTCCCAGGTCCTCCACCTCCATCGATGGGGCCACCTGGACTTCCACCTGCCCTAGGCCCTCCACCTGGTGGACCACCAGCACCGGCTCCGCCACCGCCTCTTCCATGATATTTTATAATAGTAGCAAGCGAAAAACTTTTATGTATCTAGTGTAGAAACGTGTTTTAGTTTACTAATAATAACATGTAGACACCGATGATTTGATTACAGGTGTACTGTAGTGTGAAGTTAACCAATGAATGCCCGCCTGGTGAAGATTGCAGTTGCAGAATCATTGTCTGGCCATTGGCTCATTCACTTCTCGCCAAGCCGACTGACTCTCTGATTGCTCTCTCAATCTCGTCACTTGGGCTGGCTGCTAACCCACGATATATATTTAAGAATACATTAAAATAGGAATTTAAAGGCAAAAAAACATCAGTCATCTTGATGTAGAGTCAATTCTGCTGCTCCTGATCATACAAGCAGAGCATTTTGCTTATTCAACGGTGAGTTCATGTAGAATCCTGATTCCAAAATCCATTTCCATCATCTTTCTCGTTTTTTTCTCTAGTATTAGGTTAGGTAGGGCAAATTGACCAAAAATGCGATGGCTGGGAGTGATGAACTGCTAGCTTTGAATTTGTAAATGGTTGAGTTTTGTCCAAGTATCAGACGCTGTTAACAATTAGGTCTTGAAATATATACGGCTAAGAGTTGTTGTCCAATGAGTGATTCTTGGGCCTGCTGGGCTGCATCCACATCACGAATCAATACATGAATGCTTCACAAGCATCCACCATATTCTTATTCATTATAAAAACTGTTGGTATATGAAAAAAATAAATACTTTAACTTATTCAATCAAGTTACTCTATATGTTTTTTCTCATTTGAAAAGATTCAATTGATGGGCAATTTTATTCCTTGATTGCTGGTTTAAAAAGCAAATTCGTACAAATAACAGAATAACCATTATTTAAATTAGATCATTCTCTCGAATATGAATCCGTCACACCAAATACATCAAAACTTAGATTAAAAGTTTAATTTTGATATCTCACCAGTAGATTTCAAATTTATATTCTCTTTGTTGTTTGGATATCCCATTTTTTAATTCAAACTAACTCTTAAAGGCTAATTAATATATATATATATATATATATATTATGGATAATAGTATCAAAAATTCAGTATGACTTTAACTTTCTATTCAAATGTGTGCCCACTGTTATTCAATTTACAATTAAAGGTAAAGGGTTAGCTCGAAATTGTAGCGACTTTATATTCCCAACCCACAATATCTTGAAAGAAATATTTAAAAAAAAAAAATGATGTCAAAGTGTAAAGAATTATTTTATAATATTATTCATCGGGTTGGGAGGGAAAATGAATTTGTGGGTCTGTGTTGGCTACGTTGGCTACATCTTTACCATATGATGACACTTGAACTAACCAATTGGCCAAGGTTACGAAAATTTCAAATCGACAGCATACACAGAAGGGTTTTTTGTGTTTTGTGTCTAAATCTGACCTCGACCTGACTCAGCTCTTGCCACGTGTCAACCCCAGTCCACCTTCTGAAATAAACTAAAACTAGTGGTGGATTATGTGAGGGTCCCCCTCGCACTGCCCACGTAACCTGCCTCCAGTTAGGGTTAGATTCGAACCGAATATATTCAAGTTTATTTTTGAATTCAGCTCGAATAAGTCTGAAACGAGCCGAACGAACTTGAATACAAACACGAACACAAACTGTAATTTTAAAATTCGATTTGAACGAGTCCGAATACGAACTATGCGAACCGAACATGAACTCAAACTTAAAATAATAATTTTTTAATTAAATTTTATTAATTATTTGTATTAATTATAATTTTTAATAAATATAAAAATGAATTATACGAATCGAATACGAATACGAGCCGAATACAAACTTAATTATACGAACCGAACACGAATACGAACCCGAACTAAAAATGTTCGGTGAACACAAATACGAACACGAACCGAACAGTACGAAACGAGCCCGAACACGAACATGTTACTGTTTACATTTGGTTCGGCTCGAATCTAGCCCTACCTCCAGTCCACTCATCCTACACATTATTATTATTATTATTATTATTGGTGGCCAAAGGGTTTATTCTCACCCATAATTTGAAGCGGGGATAAAATGTTAACTCGAAAGCTTTAAAAACCTAGTTTTTTACTATTGAAAACATATTTTATAATTTTTATACTAAAATGATTAAAATATCCGTTTAAAAATTCAAAATTAATAATAAAATTATAAAATAATCTTTAAATAAAATATATTTAAAAAAATTTAAATTAAAAAAAAGACAGGTCGCAGCTAACAAAGCCAGGTGGTCGTTTTCGACCACCTTGTTCCAGGGGAGGCCAGATTTAGTCGTCTTCACCCAAAAGAAAGGCCGAAAACAATCGGTAGGGCCAAAGACGACTTTTTCCGACTGAGGTGGTCAAAACTAGCCTACTCCTCCGAACGGGGAGGCCATATTTGACTTCCCTAGAATTAAGTGATCGGAAATGATCACCTGACTATATTAGCCGCGGCCACCACCGTTGGCACTGACAGTGGTGGCTATTGTCTTTATTTAAATTAAAAAATTTTTAAATATTTTTAAAATTTTTTATTTATATAAAATTTATTTTATTATTTTATAAAATTTTAATATTAAAATGATAAAAATACCTCTGAATTATTATTGATATTTAATATATTTAATTAGAAGGTGAAAGACTGAGGTTTTTTAAACTTGAGTGACACTTTGTTCCTACCTTAAACTATAGATGAAAACAAATCCTTTGGCCTTATTCGATTGATTATATTATATTATATAGTAGATAGATAGACGTGACTAGGATGTGCTGCGTAAGCAACAACATTTGGAATTATGGATAAGATAATTCTTTTAATTTTCTAAATTTAAAAATTGATTTTCGAATTGTGAGTGAAAGAGAAATTGGAATGAAATTAATTGTTATAATTAATAAATTGTCCAATTAATATTTACAAAATGAACAAAATATTCGCCCACAATCCACAACTTTTTTTGAGAAAATATATGCGGCTCAAAGTTCGATAGTGACACGTGTCCATGCATGTTTTTTAATCAAATTATCAAACTTTTATAGTTGAAATTCCCTTCTCAAGTTTCTTTATAAACGAGGGAATCTTCTTCTCCTTCATCTCTCAATAATTTACTCGTTCGTAAGATCTGCATTTCATGTGAACGGATTTGGCTTCTGTTTTTCTGATGTGGGGAAATATTTTCCCGGGAATTATTTAAATTTTTTTTGAGAAAGGAAATGAAATATATTCCTGTCATAGAGGTGTCTGTAATGGGTAGTTCTCAGGGAAATGTGGTAAGTACAGAATTAGCCTACAGAAATACGAAATTTTGCTGTGGACCAAGAAATGATACGTTAATATTTTCCCGGACAAACAGTGGTGTTGGTTTGGTGGGTCAAGGATCCAGGTGGCGAACAGCTCAGCATCGGTCTACTTTAAGAGCTGTGCATTCTCAACCCGTTGTCCAATTCGATCGTCTTTCTGCTTCTACACCCAAATCGGTATGTTTTTTCTTGTAAATTTGATGATTCTGAAATCAAGGAAATTTATTTGTTTTCAGTGAAAATTAGTGCCTTTTTTTTTTAATGTCATATATGCTAAACTTGTTAATTAAGCTGTTCCTTGATCTGGGTTACGTACTGACTGCAGCAAAAAAGTTGTAAATTGTCGAATACATTTTTCACTCTTTGTACACAATAAGCCCATTTTAGTTAGTTTCGAGGTGGATCAAGCATAAATTCTGAAAATTATATGGTGCATCTTTCACTTGATAAGGAAACTTAAATGATTGTTGATTTAATAGAGGGTTCTTTTATGAGTTACTAGTTTTAACGTTGTGCATTTATCCAGCAGTCTGCTGGTGTAAGGATGTTTTTTGGGCTGCCGTTGGATGTGGTTTCTGACTGCAATGCAGTGAACGATGAGAAAGCAATAGCAGCAGGGCTTAAAGCTTTGAAACTCTTGGGGGTGGAGGGTGTTGAGCTACCTTTGTGGTGGGGAGCAGTGGAAAAGGAAGCCAGGCGAAGTATGAATGGTCAAGCTACCTCGCTGTTGCCGAGATGGTTAAGAAAGCTGATCTCAAGCTTCATGTTTCACAATTTGTTTCCATGCTTCAAAGCAGCCGAAGATTCCACTTCCAAAGTGGGTATCCAAGATTGGTGAATCCCAACCTAGTATTTTTTTATAAAGATCGGACAGGACAGCATTACAAAGACTGCCTGTCACTGGCTGTTGTTGATCTTCCAGTTCTTGACGGGAGGACACCAGTTCAAGTTTATGAAGAATTTTGTGAGAGCTTTAAGTCTGCATTCATGCCTTTCATGGGCTCCACAATCACGGTAAGAAGTTTCAATTCAGTTCGTTTCTACAAGCAACAGGAGTCAAGGTTTTTTACAGGATACTGATGATATTACTGGCAATGAATGTTGGTACATTGCAGGGCATCTCATTGGGTCTAGGAACAGATGGTGAGCTTCGGTATCCATCTCATCACCGACAAGGCAAAAGCAAAACCCCTGCAGTTGGAGAGTTCCATTGTTACGACGAGAACATGCTTAGACTTCTTAACCAACATGCTGAACCAAGCGGAAATCCTTTATGGGGACTCGGAGGTCCTCATGATGTGCCCAATTATGATCAATCACCTAATGCAAACACTTTCTTCAAGGATCACGAGGGATCTTGGGAGTCTCCTTATGGTGACTTCTTCCTATCCTGGTACTCAAGCCAGTTAATTCTCATGGAGATTGCCTGCTCTCCCTTGCTTCATCGACTTTCAGGGATACCGGAGTGAATGTTCACGGCGAAGTCCCACTGATTCACTCCTGGCATAAAACCCGATCCCATGTTTCTGAACTGACAGCTGGGTTCTATAACACAATCAACAGAGAAGGTTATGCAGCAGTTGCTGAGATGTTCATGAAGAATTCGTGCAAACTGATCTTGCCAGGAATGGATCTTTCAGATCATAACCAGGGTCATGAGGCCTCTAGCCCTGAATTATTACTTGGACAAATCAAAGCAGCTTGCAGACACTACGGGGTCGAGATTTGTGGGCAGAACTCGTTGGTCTCAGACGCTCATGCTGGTTTTGATCAGATAAGGAAAGCTTTGTCAGGCGAGAAGAATGCAGTAAACTTGTTCACTTATCAGAGAATGGGAGCTTCATTCTTTGCACCGGATCATTTCCCTTCATTCACTCAGTTTTTGAGGAACCTTAATCAACCTGGATTGCATTCAGACAATTTAGCAGAAGAGGAAGGAATCACGGAATCCTCAGATATGAATTCAGAGACAAGCATCCAAGTACAAACAATTTAGATTTGGTTTACGTTCGTGTAAATATAATTTTTTTTTTATGTGAGAAGATTGTATTGGGCAGGAGGACATCAGAGACAACTAGGGACTTCTCCTTTTTATATTTATACCAGAAAAATAAAAAAAAAAGAAACTCCATTAATTATAGATGCATATGGTAAATTTACCCCAAAGTTTTTTCTTCGTTTTATCAGCTCTTAAATTTGCAATTTCATTCTCTTCAACTTGCTCATCTTTGGAGAGACTGTTCATGAGAACTTGGTTATCTGAAAGGCACCAGCAGCAACTCTTATTACATATCCTCTCTAGAGGGACACGTATAGTAAGGAGACCCTTGATTTATGAGAAGTATTAAGTAACTCTCTGTTATCTATTAAAATCTAACAGTTAAAATGGGTTATTTGATCTCATAAATAATTTTTTTTTTCTAATCTATTTTTTGCCCTGAAATAAATTTTTTCATTTAATGATTTTGTCTTCCATTCTATCTTCTTCCTGAACTGTTACAAACTAAACAGAGCAACAAGAAAAAAAAAAAGAGGTTGAAAATAAAAGTTAAATTAAAATTGAATTTGAATCGAATTAGTTTGAGATTAAGTTTGAACTCGATAGAAATGAGCCCTACGAGTTTGTATTTTACAAACTTGAACTTGGAATTTGCAAGTTCAAGTTTGTAACAGGTTTACTAAACTTATAAACTGATAAAAATTATTCAAATTGATTTAAAAGATATCATTTTAACAAAAAAAAATGTATCGTTTTATCCAATATGTAAGTAAATGATATCGTTTTGAATATTTTAAAATATTTGATAAATCGAAGCCGACTTTAAATTTTATAAATTCGAACCAAACTTAAGTTGAGCTAAGCTTAATATCCACCCCTATTGTCAACAATGTTATTTTGTAAAGCATCAAAAGGAGATAATAGTATAGTCTTTGTTATGTGTCCAGAATTGTAATTCAATGAAAGGTGATGTTGTGTTATAACTTTAACAGTGTAAAAAAGACATGATACACTGGATTGAGTGACAGTGAAATGTAAAGAAGTTAGTGGAAGGAGATGAATGAGCATGAATATAAATTGTTAATCATTTTCTTCTTCTCTCGATCCTTATTTCTTTCCTCTCTCAACTTATTTCTCTTTTTCACTTTTCGATTTGTTTGCAGAGTAAGCAGTTATCATTGGTATTAGAGCATCATTTCCAAGAGATGGTAGAAGGAATAGGAGCACAGGAACTATGACTAGAATCGACACAAATAGTTTCAAATTTGGTTTAGAAGTCAAAGCATAGGCAATAAGAGTTCGAAAAAGAAACTATAGGAGGGATTACGAAATTGATTGGTGGACTAAGCCTCCAACAAACCAAGGTAGTTTCCTAAATGAAAAATTGTTAGTCAGATAGAAGGACAAGGTTTCTAAGCAAACTAGAGTTCGTATTACTATAGGGACATGTTCCAAGGTAAAATTCTCTCAGTTTGATGGGGAGGAGCATAACAATTGGATTCTAAAGGTAGAGTATTCCCTTGAGATGGGCAAAACATCGATGGAGGACCAAGTGAAAATCATTGCCCTACAAGGAAAAGCAATCCAATGTCATCAGGAACTCATTAAATCTAAGGGAGATGCCTCAGTTCCTTGGGGGAATATGTAGAGGTGATGAGAACTGGCTTTGGTGGCCATGCCTATATTGACCCTTGTCAGGCTTATGCAACCTAAAGCGGGTGAGTACACTTCCAATGGTACCTGGATGAATTTGATGAGTTATATCATAGGCTAGAATTGAGAACATCAGACCCTTAATTTTTTTTTTCCTTTTGGACCACTGGATGTTTCGCAAATGCTTGTAAGACAATTATAATTAATTAAACAATATCATCTTATTATGGATTATAATTATGTAAAAAAGAGGTTTTGTATAAGATGAGAACTGTTGCTTTTCTATATTTTACCCTTTGTTCCTTTTCCTCTTCCTCAATCTTCATTTTTATTATTATTTTATGGGTGTAAGAACTAAAACGGTGAAGCATAAAAGAATTAGTTACATTTGGCTGGCTGTGACTAAGGACACAGTTTACTTGACGTAATTTTTCAAAAGAAGTGAATAATTTTATTAGTTCTAAAATTTGATAATGGGTGTAGAAGGGTAAAATAGACTTTCAACTTTTACAATTGAATATTACAAAATAATTTGGATGAAACAGGGGACCTTCTGTGACTCATGGGTCTGTGTAATCCTTAACTATCTCCTTGGGAATATCCATAGTTTACACTACTTAAGGAGAAATATTGAAGGAAGAAGACCTCAACCCTAACTAATCTTGCTTTGAGCATACATGCGATGAGATGCCATGAAACATTGTCCATGGTATTGAAATAAATAAAAAGAAGACAGTAGATTTATATTAAACTGGCATTTCAGTATTAGGGGTCAAAGTAAACAAGCAAGAGCCAAGCCATTTTTTACTTTAACATTGAAGCTATGTACACAATCAAAATAAAATATACAGAGGATGACAGATGACTCGGGTTCAAATGCTCTAGGCTTCAAGTAAGATCAACATGCCTTCTCACACTTCGATCATAGCCAAATTTCAAGCCAAACTATTGGGACCTTGAGAGGATACATCCATCTCCTTTATGCAGCCTAGTATCAGAGTCTCCCACCCGCAATCTTATTGTAGAGCTACTTGTAATGGAACCTCAAAAAAACGCTGCTCCATAACCAAAGGCAAAAATATGGTTATTTTACTCATTGGACAACAGGAAATCAACTTGATTAGTCATGTAATAGACCATCTTTGCATATCGACATAGAAGTGCAGAAATAATTTCATAAGTATTGAATCAGTAAGTTTGCCACAAATCAATGCGATCAACCCAGATTGATAACATGGAAGAAATTCATTCAGGTAATAAATCTTACATCTAAAACTTGTTCCATTGAGAAATAACATGACTTGAAAAACCATTTAAAAAACATGAAAAATTCACAGAAAATTCAAAATAGTTAGCTAATAAAGCAACCTATCAACCATAAACTACCACCTGACATTGGGAACAATAAGATACATGTACATCTATTAGTGAGTGATCAGCTTCTTCTATGTATTAGTGCATGCAATGTATTTTCAAATGAATTAGTTCAAACCTGTAAGACCATGTGTCATTCACAAGCAATCTTGGTGTCAAAGCTGCTAAGGCAGATTGCAAATGCTTGAAATGCTGATATTGGGTACCGATAGTCCATCGTAAATAAATCCTTGTCCACTTTTCCAAACTGCAGGATGATTTTCTCATGTTCTGGCAATGCTGGTCCATTTTCAGGAGAAGCAACCAGCTGAAAGTTTTTCACTGAAGCAACTGTCACTCGTCCATGGAAATTCAAGCACCAACACTGAAGCTGCTCATGCCACCTGGGAGCCTTATTTTTTAACACCAGTGATCCCTCTTTCAGGCTGGGCAAAGGTCCAGATAAGAACTTCTCCAAGCGGTTCGACTTTGACCGGAAAAATGGGATTGATGGGAAGGAATCCACATTGCATGGAGAGAACTCTGTCTGCGTTGGGGCTACTCCTCCAGCTCCAATAGAAGAAGCAGAAAGGGCATCCATATTACAGAGCATTCTCCTGGGCCCCCTGATTGTCATATCATACAAAATTATAAGCATTAACCAAAATGCATGAGGAAGTTCACACAATTGCACAAAGTGCATGTAATTGTTTTTTCTTTTTCCTTCTTCATAGAGGCAAATTAAAAGGCACATAAACTTAATGCTTACCTGGAACCCAATACATTCAATTCATATGAGATGTGAGCAACAGGATAGTTGCCATGTGGGACCCTCGGAGAAACTTGTTTCAAATTCACTAGTCTAGTGGAGCGACTTCTTGTCATCTTGGCTCCTGCATGAGGAGGTTGCCCATCATAGAGTACAAACTTGGTTCCTACGAAGTTTGATCTAGCCAAGAAGAAAAATATCAAAAATTGAGAAATAACCCAAATAGCATTGGTGAAAACATATTTCAGTTATAGCACACCTCAGTTTCCCAATATAAGTGTTGCTCCCCTTAGACATATCTTCAGCATGCAGAGAGATGATATAATCAGTGTAGGTTGGGTGTCTAAATTTGCGGGCAGCAAGGAGAAACTTTCCATCATCAGCCAGAGCTTCCATAAATAAGATAATCGAAATGTTAAAACACACTAAAAGCCAGAACAACAAGAAACAGGTTATATCATATATATTTAAATCAACAACTGAGAAGACCCGATCAAACAAAAATATATATGCCAGTGCATACTGAAATCATGTCTTTGCTTTTTTTTCTTAAAATAAATTAACTAAAATACAGTAATTGCAATTACATGCAGCTTAATACAAGCTTAAAAACTAAATATTGGGGTGCTTTGAGATCAATATTTTCAGACACCAAATGCTCACCATTAGTTAAACTGAGGTAAAGGTGATATGTATGGGTGGACCTGCTGCGCTTTATAAAGCACTGAAGGAGAAAATCCCTTGGTCCAGGCTGCAAAAAGTAGCCATACAATTTCCAAAAATGCACAAAACAATATTCAGCAAGCAGGAAAAACAAGTTGATCATGAAACTGTCAACTCAAAGTATCATCAAAACGGTAGCCAATATACCCCAAGTTTTATAAATCACAAATATTTTACATGGTAAACCATTGATCAAAGTTACCACATTGCTCCAAAATAAAAATATGCACTTAAACCCCGAAAAACAGACCCAACTATACCCTGCTAAAAGTAGAAGCTAACAATCAAGTGGACAATGAACAAACATGTTAAAGCTAAAATTGGTCCATAAAGAGCTTGCACTGCTGTCAAATAAAAGCTTACCGTAAAGTTCCCACATCAAGCTCAGAATGATTGATATATTGTCGGAATCTAAAGGGTGGTCCCAAGTTAATCTTAATAAATCACCACTAAGTTTCACAATTGAAACATGAAATGAATTAAAACTCAACTAGAACTGCCTTGAAACAAATATGGTTCCCATTATCCACCATGTATGTAGGCGCATATGTTAAAAGCACAAGTATAAAGAAATTTGAAGCAAACTTTGTGAGGCAAGCAGCCGCCCAACAATTATCCTTCACAAATCTTCGATCTTCAGCCAAAAATAGAAAACCCATAAAAAACTTTTCTTCATGAAGCATTAATTTATATCCCAGGAAAAGAAATGAGATTCTTGCATAGCACTTTCAGCAGGTCTAAGCATGGCAACAGAAAGCTTAATTTTTAAACCAATCTTTTGCATTGAAAAATAAAAAAATCATCCTATTTAACATTACCAACCAAAAGAAAACAGCCATCCCATTTCTAAAAATACGAAACTTACTGAATTCGAAGTTCCAATTAAAACCAAGAAAATGAAAACAAAGAATTTCATGATAAGTTAACATGAAAAAAAAACTGCAATAATTAAATTATAAGCCAACCTGCTTAACGGAGATGGGAAAAGTCAAATAACCGGAAATTTCAGGGACTTTAACAATCTCTTTAGTGATCTGTCTCCAACTTCTACAAACTCCGGCACACGCGACCACACTTCTCCGAGGAGGCCAGGCTCTCTCGGACGCCTCAATCTTAAGGAGAATCTCTCTGAGCAACTCCTGTGGCAGGTTGGCCCAGCAGCACGAGCTGGCAACTCCAACTCCACCTCCACCTCCACCTCCACCTCCACCTCCACCTCCACCGTCGGCGTCTTCCCCCGCGACGCTGTGGGACACGGACCACATAATATCTTAAATTATATTGTTGATTATCATGCACGTCACAGAATAAATAAGGAAATTTATTTTGTTTTATTCGCTTAATTTGTTGAGAGAAGAGGGAAAGGTTCGCTGATGAGTGAAGACTGAGGAGCCAACAAGAACTGAGAATCGAGGAGAGGAGGGAGCCTTATTTATTTTCCCATTGGATTTATTCTTTTATTTTATTTTTTTCTGTTGAGAAAATAAATTTATTTTACTATTTTACTTTATTGATATGACTGTAAACTTAACTTAGATAATGTCTAACCCAATACAATTTTATTAAAATTACGTTTATGTCCTATGTCATTGTCATCTTTCTTCGCCTCAATTAATAAATACAATTTCCCACCCCTAGTTTGGTCTAAAATCCTTGTCCACCCCTAGTTCGTATAAATCACTTTTTCTAGCCGAATCAAATTCTTTTTTTGAAAAATCTAATGACACACAGACCAAAAAGAATCACTCATTAATTTTAAAAAATTTAAAAATTGAATAATTTTACTATTAGATTCATACATTTCAAATATAATGATATAACCTTAAAAATCTTATTTTTTTAATTATTATATAATTTTAATAATTATAATATGATATTTATATTTATAATTTATTATATTTTATTCGATTATTTTAAGATGTAACTATAATTTTTGAACCATTAAAAGATAAAATTAAATTTTTTAAAAGACCCTTAAGCTTTGTTTTTTAAATTTTTACTAACCCCTAAAATTTTAAAGAGACTTATAATATTTTAAAATATTATAGTTAACTTTTAATATACCATTATACAATAAAAATATTTTTATTTATAGTAAATGAAAAAGAAAAAAGTGAGAGTGAAAAAAAAAAGAAATAAATTTTTTTTTATATAATTTAAATATTTAAAAATAATAATAATTTGACAATGCTCTTTTTTTATTTACAGCGCTTAATTTAAGGCTAAAAAATGATATTTATGATAATTGGGAGTGGAAAATGTTTTTCCAAACCTTGGGTGGGAAAATGAAATCCACCCTAAAAATCATTTACGCCCGGGGTCGATTCGACCGTCAAATCAAATTGCGATAAGATAAGGTGGGTGCTTAAAATGTAATCATGAAATATTCATGGGGCGTGAGACGTGGACAAAATATATGGCATGGAGGGCATTCCTGTCTGCTGCTCGCTGCAGTGCACCAGTCATCAATATTGATAAATATAAATACAACCTTTTTTATTTTGGATTATTAATTGTTAAATTAAATCATAATTATTTTATTTTTATATTAATTTTATATATTATAATCATATTTTTAATTATTTAAATTACAATTTGAGAGTTTTATTATTAGATTATCAATTAATAATTTTCTATATTTTAATCTAAAATTAAAATACCAAACGCCTTAAATATTTTAATATAAATAATAAAATTTTAAAATTATTTGTCAAAACGTTATAATAGATTACACTAAATTAATTATTTTTAAAGTATAATATATTATTTTAACCTAATAAAATTTTTTTGTTTTTATGATAGTCGCATTTGAGATAGTGTAAATTTATTTAAAAAGTATTAAAATATCATAATTTTATTTATAATCATATCAAAATGATATCATTTTATTTAAATCGCATCATCCTAAAAATTATTTGATCAAAATCATACTTTGTCAATTTATTGATAATATTTAACATTGACAATTATTAAAATATTAAATTTCAATAACAAATAAAAGATGAAAAAAATTCAAAAATTAGGAATTGGTCCACCTAAAATAGAATATCACACTTAAGCATATAATCACAAATCAAATAATATTTGATTCAAATTTAGTTTGAAAGTCTCAAACCCGAAACAAAGGATAAATATGTTGAGTTTGCCTCAACCATGTTAAATTTTAAAACGAACAAATTGACTGGAAGACAAACTTAGGATTCTTGGTCACTTTCTCCCGCGGGCCCGGAGTCGGGAGGTGGCATTTTTTTAGCGTTTCACATAGGCCAAAGAGCATATTGCCACCCAAGTTTGCTAAGAGGCAAAATCAGACTGTTTCAATTTTAAAAAATTTAAGTACTTATTGTTGACTAAAATTAACGTTTAAGTTTAATAATTAATAATTAAAATTTAATGGCCAAAAAAATATTTTTATTTTTTTGATAAAAAGGTTTTAAAAATACTAAAATAAGGTTTTATAAAAATAATTAAAATATTATTAAAATAAATTATAAAAATATTTGAAAAACAAATCAAAAAACCAAATATGGTCGCCTAATTCATGGGATAACTTTTGGCTAAGGAGACCAGATTAGTCTCCTTCATTTTTTACAAAAACGATCAAATCTTATTACTTTTACTATCAATTATAGCAAAAAACAATCGAAAATGACAGCTTTTGGTTTTATCGACTGTTTTTTACTATAATTGATGACAGAAATAACTAAATCTAATCATTTCTGTCAAAAATAAAGAAAGCCTATGTGGTACTAATCGTTTCATGAACCTAGAGATAATTTTCAACTTTCTAATTTTTTTATCGGTAGTTATTGTCGTTGACGGTAATGACTATTATTTTTATTTTTAATATTTTTTAAAATTTTTATTTTTTATTTAAATATTAAATTGTAATTTTATTATATTTATTTGTTGTAAAGAGGGTAATTTAGTTATTTTACTAAAAAGGTTAGAAATAGTGGATGAGAAATGATTAATGGGCGGGTGTTTAAATTTTTAAAAGTCAGAAGGAGGGTTTTAAGCTTTCCACAAACCTTGGGTGGGCGTAAGGCCTCTGGCCTTTCACAAAATACAAAGTGAGGTAGAAAAAGAGGATATTTTATTGAGATATGCTAACGATGGAATCATTGATAATGGAACAGGATCGAACAGCACATGTCCGGTTCTGTGTCAGACGCACCGCCGCTATTCAATTTCACCACATGAACAATATGCTCATTCTTCTTCAATACTTAATTAGGCCGCCTCACCCTCCCCCATCCATCCATCTCCAAATTTGCTTTATTCAAGTGCTTCATGTAATTGACTGTGTTCAATGTTACAATCTGACAACATAAAAATGAAAAGCAAATTAACACGCCCGATGAGCCCTGCCCTGACTGACCACAAACCTAACAAATTTCTAGGTCCCAACCACGCCACATGTCGTTCTCGATTGATGCGGATGTGGTCCTTCCTTTCATTGAAAATACCCACCGGGTAAAGCAATGGGCTATCCAATTGACTGAAGCCACTACATAGAAATAGGAAATCATTTGTTTTAAAGAAATAAGAAACGTTTTCAGCGTTATAATGATATAATAGTTGGAGATTAAACAAGACATTCAATCAAAGTCTGCTGAGTCCACGGCACTTTGTAATCGCATAATTGGTAATTAGCTGGTGCCAACTTACCCCCGTCAGTCATGTCCTCTGGAAACTCATACTTGATTTCCCCTTGAATTGGAGCACCAAGTCCCATTCTCACCTAACCATTTTGCACCACATGTTGCGCATCCAAAATATCTTTTATATTCAATGGCAAGCTGTGAAATCCTACTTCTGATGGGTTCATAATTTTCAGAATATGAGAAATTCTGTAGGCTGTGAACACCATCAGCAACTTACAGTAGTGACCCAACTAAACTGTATCCTTCCACAAATATTTTGTTAATTTATATTTAATTCAAAATCAATCAATTACATAATGTTACATCATCTAGACACACAAAATAAATATAAAAGTTGTATTCACATAGTTTTATTGAAAAAAACATATATATTATATTATCTCATTAATTCTAAGCCACAACAATATCTATCATCTACCCACTTCTAAATTCTAAAAATTTCGCAATTCATGACAGGGTAGATAATAAACTCTAAAATTGCATGCATTCTAAGTGTCCCAACACACTCAAGGCATCTCAATTTTCTAATTCAAGAACAATCACACAACAACTATATGATTGAAAGATACTTCTTTATTTCCCTTGAATATAAACAGTCAAAGATTTCTATGTATAATGTAAAAAATTTGCATAAACATTTGTAATGATTCACTTGTTTTCAAAAATGGATCCTAATCTCATGTATTGGGCTACTTACACCTTTGCCACAAAAATATCCTACCAGGACTTCTATACAACAGGAACACTTCCATTAGGCTGCTGCATGTTTCCCAACAATTTTCCTACACAACCAGATACAAAACGCATAGGCATCAGTTATTTCCCTTCTCCTATATTGAAGGCAAGGAAACAAGATAGCGAGGAATAAATGCTGCCGTATGCAATATATTATTGGGATTTGCCATTTGATTTTCTCAATATTGTTGTCATGTTGAAAGTCATACAAAAGTAGAAGATTTATTAAGGTTGTGGTTAACTACACTTGTAAATACAATGGACTGTATTCATTTGGAAAAAAAACTTAACTAAGTTAAAAGAGCTCATCGAAAGTAGTTCAAATCAACTGTGCACTTAACCATAACATTTTATTCATAAATAGTGCAACTCAACTGTGCACTCAAGCATAACATTTTATTTTATCAGCTTTAGATTAGTCCAAGTGCAACAACTCAAACTTATAAATATGTGCATGTGGGTGGGTGGATGGGTGTATATAACTAATCACTAGATGCAAGGTTGCATTGAGATCGTGTAAAAACTATGTTGCAGTTAAACTTTTATTTTATTTAGCTTAAGAGCTCCGTATATTTGGACAAAAATAAGCCAATTAGTTAACTACCTGTGTTGCCAGTAAAAGGATAAGCCTTCGAGAGATATTTACTTCTTGTCAACCCAACAGAAGTATTCTGAGACCTTAGAACATTATCAACTTGAAACTGATTGGAGAAGTTGGTGGCTTGCAGACATCCTTCTGACTTACTCAAGAATACTTCTGAATTTTGTGCAAGAATTTGATCAGGTGTCTGCACAGACTGATTTCATCGAAACAAGCAGCAGTAGTCATCAAAGAGTAATTCATATAAAATCAAACACACTGACAAGACATGGCGGTAAGAAAATATAAAAGAGACACAGATACGTAAGAGGAGTGTGACCATTTAACAAACATAAGAAGGCTGACATAGTCCTCTTGATCTGATACATTTTGTTATGTCTTGTAATGTAATACACAACAGCACAGTAATTTCGTGCAGGATTGTAGTGTCTCACAGAGAGCATCAGGAACAGAGTATATAACCTTTTTGTTTTTCAAAATTTTTTTCACAAGTTTTATAGATCAACATGGGAAAGATGGCATTACTACAATAATATCACCTGGTTTATGAAGATATCAATACTGTAGAAACAGCATTACAGTAAGCACAATGTAAATAACCGACCAAGTCATGTATATATCAGAGATCATATGTCAATAAGGACTTAATCATGCATAGAAATCAGGCAAGACAAACAACCTTCTTAACCTTGTAACAAAATGAAGGACATGAGAAGCAAAAAGTAGAAAAAGAGGACCAAAATTTTTTCATGTTAGAGATGGACCTCAACAGTTACCCCTCAAATTCAGTTTTCCAACATCTGACTAATAACCATGAAAGAAAACCCTACTCCATTGCTTTCACGACTGGTAAATTTCATAAAACAGCATTAGTTTCACGATTCAATTATAATGTAGGTAATTCCTGCCGAGTGAAAACCTTGGATTGGAACCATAATGCGCCAATTGGA
This sequence comes from Anacardium occidentale, assembly GCA_026122585.1. Lineage (NCBI taxonomy): Eukaryota > Viridiplantae > Streptophyta > Magnoliopsida > Sapindales > Anacardiaceae > Anacardium > Anacardium occidentale. The sequence continues at coordinate 101,396 of JAJEJH010000574.1, forward strand.
TAAATTAAAAATGGACAGGGTCAAACCTTCCTGTTTATTACATCAACCACTTCTTCTTGTGAAGAACCCCCTTGAGCTGAAGCCTCTAACGATAATGTGCTTGGATGTAGAGCTTGTGGGATCACAACATCTTTGCCCTGTTCATTACTTGATGCCTCATGATAAAGATGAGTAAGTGCAGACTTGAGTCGATTGTTTCTTTGAGAGTAATAAATTTTGGTGGCAAGAGGTACCGGAAAATCTGATTGAATTCCATCACAATAATTATTGTCAAATTTTGTTGAAAAGAAAGCATTAGAAAAAGAGAGATTCAAGACAATTTCCCAAAAAAATAATACTATACTTGTTAACTTTTCTTACTAACTTATTCATACAAACTGATATGTCCTAGTATAATTGGATGATTGGTTAAATTTTGAATTACAAATAAATTAAACAATTCGATCACCATCATATTAAGAAACGTTGACTTGTATGAATTAGTAAGAAAAGTTAATAAGTGTAGTATTATTCTTCCCAAAATAATCCTAGATAAGAAATTGATGAAAATTTTAACAGATGGTATTCAAAGATTACCTAGCACCTGCATGCACTGCTCATGGACTTGTCCAGGGCCTTTACAAATATTATCATTGGAGATGTCACTTCTCGGAGTTATTTGTTCCTGAGAATCCCTACCTGAAAAACAAGCTTATGCATGAGCATATATGGTGCATTCAACAGTAAACTAGAGGCACCTAGAAGATTACAGTGCATCAACATGGCAGAGTGACCAAAAGCTACATATATGAGGTTGATTATAGCAATAACACAGTTCAAGATACACATAAATAAATCCATGTTTTCTCAGCAAAATTATGATCCTTTTTTTAATGCTTAATATCGTACCTTTGCTAGGAAATTGGATAAGACAAGATGGACTTGTAGAAAGAAGGAAGACCTAGGAAAAGAATACCTAAGGATTTTTGTCAATCAAATTGATAAGAGGGTGTGCTCACACATAATCCATGAGCAGTTTGAACTCAGACTTCAGTTTCAGGGATCCATCAGTACAGCACTTACAAAAATATATCAAGACATGGCTTCAGAGAAAATCAGCAAAAGCATCAAACAACAGGGAAAAGAAGAACCAAGTGACTGAGAGGTTATGATGGCAATAAAGTTCATTATGAAAAGAAAATTTGACCATCTATCAGAATGCTACTTCAGAAAACCTTGCTGAAGAATTTAAGCAGAACTACTACAACAAAAGTTCATATGGACTTACAGGCATGAAGGCCCTGAGCATTTGTGACATTTGTTACACAATAAGATGATTCTGGATCACCTGCTAGTGGAAGGCACTCATCTACTATCCTACAAGAACTGAACAAAAACAGTCAAATTTTATGGTAAAGAAAAAAATTTTTCATCTTCTAATTTTTCAGAAAAATAATCATTTTGCTAGCAAACAGCAATAGGATCTAGGTTCAATAGCTCCGCCACCGTCTAACAGAAGAATTAAGGAGATTGAAAGAAACTACTCAATTGAGGCCAACAGGCCTTGTTAAACGAGGAAAAAAACAGGAATTTTAAACAATAGGTAATAGGTTTTATTACTACAGTACATTAATGATCATAGACCAGAGATAGTGTATATATCAAAAAGGACTGAAGGATAAGATTGAAAAATCTGCATAATATACATTAAAACCAAATAGAACTTTCTCAGGTACCTGAGATGCATAGATAACTACATTTCAAATTTGTATAAATAAAGCATACATTTTTGAGCGTTTTGCTGGAGGTGGCATCACACAAGCTGAGTGATCTGTATTTTCAGTACTAACTCTTGAAGCAACCAACACAGAAGCTGTATCCACACTAGCAAAATTTCCTGAAGGAAATAAATAGTAAAAAGCAATAAACCAAGCTAATTCAAATGCAATTACATGACTTTCTTTAAATGAACACTTGCCTCTAACATAATTCCATGTATGTCAACAAAAAAATCAAGAAAAAGAAAATGCGAAGGGGCAAAAGAAAAGATGATAATTCAGCTGAACTCAAAAAAGCCATAGTCCAAACTAGTTGGCTTTACTACATTATGAGTATAATTAAGTGAGATATTAAAACCATCTAGGAGAGAAGAAACTTTGTTTGATTATCGAACCCAGGAAAGAAACTTTGGCTTCCTTTACAAACACAAGTGATTTCAGTTCTTGCTTCATAAATCATAAATCTAACCCAGCCAGAAGAGAAAGCAGCACATCTAGCTACAATTGCAGCCAAAACATTGATCCATCAGGAAATATACAATGTGAACGCCAGCATGACAACAGGAAACTTACTTTTTATATCCATGGTCAAAGATGAAGAATCATCATCTGTAGACTCTGACCTTTCTTGCTCCACAACTGGTGTAGCTTGGTCTAAAAGAGGTTAAGAACTCTCAAATTACCAACCAAAAACTGAATAAGAAATTAACCTGTATAAAACAAAATTAAAACTTAATTCAAATGAAATACAAAACTCAAATATAAAGGAACAAAAATAAGAGAGAGAGAGAGAGAGGGAGTTCAGTTCGGAGGGTGATGATATTGTACAAATTTTTTAAGCTACATTAAGTCAACACATCATTTTATGAAGGGATAAAACTATCCAAGAAAATTTTCAAAACAAGTGTAATCTGTAAAAAAAAAAAACCTATCAGTCTTAAAAGAGAAATAGTTGTAGGGTAAAGAAAAGAAAAGGATACTAGCATAAGCTGAAAGTAACTTTTTCCTCTCCTTCCTTGGAGGCTTCCTATTCCCTGTACCACTATAAACATCCAACATAGGTTCCCCTGCGGCATTTAATGACCTACAAAGTTCTGAAAACAAAAGGAAAAGAGTTCAGTGAAGAAACAGTATCATTCCGCTAGAAGAGTTCTAGCATGAAAGCCCAACACAAAAAAATCAGTGAATCATAAACACAATCAGAAACAGACAAGTAATTTTCCCATCAACAAGTGTATATTTTGTTTAAATCACCATCAGGATCCTAATCACCTCCATTAATTATGAATTAACAAGATTCGTGGCAGTTCAGTTTACAGAGAAACAGGGAATATTAAAATGAAAAAGAAATGCTTTTGATTCAGCAGATAACAAGGAGAAGGAGAATGCATATAGAATATAACTTAAGTCAACCTAGAAGGATAACAACCAAGAGATTCATATGACCAATGTAAAAGAAAGTCCTTTCCCAGTTACTATATGTTAAATTAGACACAATACAGTCAATGCTGATACTAAACCAGTTCATTTTTTTAGCAACCCAAATGCTCAGAATGATAAAGGCTAAGATGACTGATGAGTCACATCATTTTGATCTTGTGTTTTCTATTACAAAATATAGGAGAATCATTGACCATGCTTTTTATGAGCTCAAATGTGCTTGGGCAGATTATGAAACCATAGCAAACAGTTCAAAAACTTGAAAGAAAACTTGAGCAAACCTGCATGAGCAGCATATTGACTGGCCTTTACTGGCTTCTTACAAGCATTGCAACATACCTTGATGAAAATGTTAACAATTAGATTAAAAAAAAAGGTGAAAGCATCATTTGGATGTAAATGCAAATGTATAGGATGAGTGGATAACCAAAGATTGCAATTGATCACATAAATCAATAAAGCTTTAAGAAAATAAAAATAAATTAAAAGGAAGAGAGAGAGAGAGAGAGAGAGAGAGAGAAAGGAGGTACTGTACAAAGGCAGAAATGCTCTTATGAAGAGTTTCCACATAAACACAAAAGTGTCAAAATAAAAGGACTTTCTACAGCAATGTTAACTGTGTCTCATTTATTTACAAGCAGACAGGAACAAATATTCTGCTTCTAAGCTTAAATGCTTATATTATATCCATAAAAAATAAACAAACAAATAGAAAAAATAAAGACTACATATTTAGATAATTAACATGAAAACAGGGAATGATATTAACGATGACAAAATTAGATTACAATGACACTTACCAAATGTAAAGGATCGGCCATAGGTCTCAGACCAAAGACATGCATATCTGGAAAAGTCATTTGTCAAGCAGTTAAAAGAAGTCAAATGCAGGCCATAAAAAATTCAACAAATAATTCTAAAAATAGCAACTATAATAGCAGTTAAAATATGCACACTAAATGTATCAGAAAATCCTAATATCATAACACAATGATGTTTCTAATGCATTTTATGTCACAATTTAAATCATTTATGGTTAGGAAGCCCTGAAAAGTTGGTTGTGCATTTGAAACCTTTACAATCAAACAAGAGATCAGAAGTTCAATTCCTGTTGGGGGTAGGGCTGGATTCGATTTGAGCTTCTTGAGCTCAAATTGCAGCTCAGATTAAACGAGTCAAATTTGAAACAAGGATTAGGCTCATTTTCATATATAAGCTGAGTTCAAGCCAATTCAAACATTCAAGTTCAAGCTTGGTCAGATTGAGTTCAATGTTAAATTGTTTTCGAGTTGATCTTGAGCTGACCCTTTTGTATTGGAGCTAGTTTTCTTCAGATTTACCCCGGATCAAATCTAGTCCTAGTTGGGGTCATGACTGTCAAGGTCGTTGGTCCAACAGTACTTCAAAGTTTAAAATTTAGTGAACTTGTAAAAAGACAGAAAGATTTCCAGGAATAAAAGATAATATTCATGCTTGGGAAAGGTACATGTTACTGCCACAAAGAAAATGCAGCATATCAGAAGCAAGAGAGCATCACCGGACTTGGTCCTTAGAACTTGTATTGTAAGCAAATGATGGATTCCACTTTAAAAAAAGTAAAACTATTACCAACTGTTGCTAGAATCTATATACCACCAAGAAACTAACTTCAAAGTTTTTTTTCCATTGGAAAAAGCCAACTACTTTATGTATGATACTACAAAGGGTTAAAGCAATAATAACAATGTCCCAAACTAGCAATACAACCTTCATCTCATTTTTAATTCAACACTACACAATGGAACCATACAGCTTCTTCTAATTTCAAAGGAAAATCTTTAATATAATCAGCCCAAAAATTAATAATTCATATGAAGAAATGACCTTCTTCATCCAGCAAATTGGCTTCATCTGCCTGACAAAATTCTCTGTATATGTTTTGGGCAGCTAGTTTGTGATGGCTTACCTCATCTGCCAAGGACAAGAGGAATTTCAATAAAAAAAATGAAGCAACAGATTCAGTGATATTTACCCGACAAAAACTTTAAAAATAATTTTCAAAAAGAAGTGAAGGCTAACTAGATGATAAGTCATGGAAATCCCCAAAATTTCTGACATATAACATTTTATATTTTGAATAAATGTCATCACAATGAATTCTAAGTTAGAGATTATATTTACAGGCAATAACCAAAACAAATGAAGTAGACACTCAATTTACCAACACATTTGACCAAGTCTTCGTGTTCCTCAAACTAACTAGGAGAATATCAGAAAGTGTAAATTAACACCCAATTTACCACATATCATGAAGTTTCATCATAGTCTGATATTATTTTTCTTTTAACAGAGACAGTACAAGAATTTTTATATAGTTAAACAGATGTTCACAGTAGCAAACAAACTACCACAAACAAACAACCGAGAGCTCATCTTACCTGCTCCATTCGGCAAGAACCTTCCTGCTTCCAGAAGTCTAGCCATTACCGCCATTCTCCCACTTCCTACAAAGCATACCATTGAGACAAAAACTGCCCTTGTGTCTGTTCTCTAGGACATGCCCATCCAAAAAGAAAAAGAAATCAGCTCCTCTTATAACATTTTCAATTAGCATTGTCACTAAAGCCCAGTGCTGCATACACTCAAGCTTAACTTGTAAACCCTCTAATTCGCAAAATTATTTCTCTTTTCTCAGAAAAACTATATCACGTGAAGACCATCGGGTCGAAATATAACAAAAATACAAAAAAAGTAAGGGTCAACAGTGGAACAATCAACGTACATTTACGATACACAACGTAATTTCATGAAAACGCAATCCAAATCATTTCAAACGCAGCAAATTAAAATCATTTTTTTGATGTATTCAATGAAATAACCTCGCGTAACCTAGTTAATCAAAACCCAAATCCATCAAATCAAATAAATAAAAACTCAGCCTAGCCTAATAAAACATTTCTCCTAGAATAATCACGATAAAACGCAGAAAAATAGAAGAATCGTACCCGATTGCAAATGTTGAAGTGGATCTCAAAAATGTGAGAGAATGCGAGAAGAAGAGAAGCAATGGAGAAAGTGATAACCCTAGTAAGAGACAAAGAATGATTTTTTGGGTAGTGGATTACGTTTCTGGATATTACACGTTTTGTTTTCTTCTTCGTCTTCTCTCTCTCCTCTGAGAGGAGAAGAGAAGTGGTAGTGGCAAATGGCAAAGCTACGCTAGAAACGGAAACTTCTGCAGGAGTTGTCTGGCCATAGGCGTGCAGAGTTGGTTTCAACTGCTGAAATCAAATCAAATCAAATCAAATCATTTAAAGATTAATGGATAGTTGCCCCCGCAATTGCCTGGATAATTATTTAATTAGCTTTTTTTATCCCTAAAATTTATATCAAATTTAAATTTATGATTTTATTCAATCAACTATAATTTAAAATATTATATTTATTCAAAATTTATCAATATAATCTGATTGATGACCATCAAACTAGAAGTTATAAAAGCTTTGAATTGAGTCAAATTCTTCATAAAAAAAAATTAAATGTGAGTTAGTTTAATTTGAGTTAAAATTTTTCTAGAACCTTTTTTTAAATATATATATATATATATTTTTTTTTTTTTTATTTGATAAAACTTTTTAATAAATAATTAAATATTTTACTTGTTTTTAATTATTATTTATTAAAATTAAAATATTTAAAAGGCTGAAGGATTATTTTCCATCCATAGTTTAAGGGACAAAGTCTCACCCTCCAAATTTCAAAAGCCTAGTCTCACCCATAAAATATTTTTTTATAATTTTTATACTCAAATGACTAAAATGCCCTTTTAAAAAATAAATATTTATAATAAAATTATAAAATAATTTTTAAATATGAATAATTTAAAAAAAATTAAATTTTTTAAAAAAATTAAAAAATATATTAAAAATTTTGAAGCAGCAATCACCGTCAGTGCCGCGGCGGTGGCCGTTTGAAGGGGTCAGGTGGCCTTTTCTGACCACCTGGTTTCAGGGGAGGCCAAATCTGACATTCCCGTTCAGTGGAGGCGGCCAGATCTGGCCGCCTCCGCAAAAAATAAAGACAGAAAACAGCCGTTGGGACCAAGACTGGCCCTTTCCAGCCATTTCCGACAACTTCTTCTGGCGGAGATGGCCAAATGTGGCCGCCTCCGCCAAAACTAAGGCGGCCAGATTTGGTCTCCCCTGAAACCAGATGGTCGAAAACTGCCACCTGCCTCCGTCAGCAGCGGCCACCGTCCCCGCACTAACGGCGGTGGCTACTTCAAATTTTTAAAAAAATTTTAATATATATTTTAATTTTTTTATATTTTTATATTTTTTTATAAAATTTTAATCCTAAAATGACAATATTACCCCTAAAGTGTTACTGTTTTCTATTTTATTTAATATTAAATTATTTCCAGGGATGGGAGATTAGACTTTTGAAACTTGGAGTGTGGGACTTTGCCCCCGCCTCAAACTATGTGTGGGAAATAGTTCTTTGGCCTATTTAAAAATATAATTTTTAATAAATTTAAACTGTAACTCAAACTATTTTTTAATTTAATACAATTTAATTTACATATTGTTTTCCTTAGTTTGGTTTGACGCTAATAAATCAGTCATGTCTATTAAAGTTAATGATAAAATAAAGGCCAAAGGACAATTTCCCACGCATAGTTTGAGGCGGAGACAAAGTCCCACCCACTGAAATTGAAAAGTCCGGTCTCTCACCCATCACCCAATTCTTTATTATTTTTTTATTAAAATTACTTAATTACCTTTTTAAAAATTATAAATTTATAATAAAAATATAAAATAATTTTTAAATATAAAAAATTTTAAAAAAATTTAAAAAAATTAAAAATTTTTTTGAAAATCAAAAATTGAAGCAGCCACCACCGCCAGCACCGGAGGCGATGGCCTCCCAAAATAGAACCAGGTGGCCATTTTCGGCCACCTGGTTCCAGGGGAGGCCAGATCTGGCCTCCCTATTCTGTGGAGGCAGCCAAATCGGCCGCCTCCAGTTTCAGAGGAGGCGGCCAGATCTGGCCTCCTCCGCCCGAAATAAAGGCCGGAAACGGCCAATAGGGCCAAGGCCGGCCCTTTACGACCTTTTCCAGCCTTTATTTCGAGCGGAGGCGGCCAGATATGGCCGCCTCCTCCGAAACTGGAGGCGGTCGATTTGGCCACCTCCACCGAACGGGGAGGCCAGATCTGGCCTCCCCTGGAACCAGGTGGCCGGCGGCGGTGGCTGCTTCAATTTTTTATTTTCAAAAATTTTTTAAAATTTTTTTTATTTTTTTAATATTTTATATTTATATACATTTTATTTTATTAATTTATAAAATTTTAATATTAAAAAGACAAAAATACCCCTGATTATTACTGTGTATTTATTATTTTTAATATTAAAAATGTTTGACGGGTGGGAGACCGGGCTTTTTAATTTCAGTGGGTGGGACTTTGTACCCGCCTCAAACTATGGGTGGGAAATTGTCCTTTGGCCTAAAATAAAATACGTCACGAGCGAGTAGGGTTGGTGTGATCAGAAATTGGGCTGCGTGTATTTAGTATGGCCCTCTTGAAATTACACTCGGAGAAACTCATTGGGTTGTATTATGATTGGCTGATTTAATATTTAAACAAATAACAAGGCCGAAGGACTAGTTTCCACGCATAGTTTGAGGCGGTGACAGTGCCACCCCCCAAGGTTTCAAAACCCTGTCTGCCACCCTCCAACCAAATTTATTATTAAATATATTAGTAAACAGTAATCATTCTAGAGCATTTTTATCCTTCTAAAATTAAAATTTTATAAAACAATAAAATATTTAAAAAATTTTAAATTAAAAAAAATACAACAGTCACTGTCGTCGGTGCTAATGGCGATGGCCACAACTAACAAAACTAGGTAGCCATTTTCTGGTCACTTGGTTTCAAAGAAGGTCATATCTAACCTCTCTTTTTGGTGGAGGCAGCTAGATCTGACAATCTCCAGTTTATGCGAAGGTGGCCGATCCGACCACCTCCGCCTGAAAAATCAACCAAAAATAGTTGGAAATGATCGTCTTTAGTCTTACCAGCCGTTTTCGGCCTTTCTTTTCGGGTCACCTCCTCTAAAATTGGAGGCAATCAGATATAGTGACGTCTATAGAACGAGGAGGTCAGATCTAGCCTCCCCTGGAACCAAATGGTTGGAAAAAGCCATCTGACTTTGTTAATTACAGTCACTGTCGTCGGCACCGACGCCAGTACCTATTGCATTTTTTTTATTTAAATTTTTTTGAATTTTTTTAATATTTTTAAAAATATTTACAGTTAAAAATTATTTTATAATTTTATTATAAATTTTTAATTTTTAAAAGGGTAATTTTGTAGTTTTAGTATAAAAATTATAAAAAATGCTTCTAAGGGTGGAAGACTGGGTTTTAAAACCTTGGGGGTGGAAATACTACCTCAAACTATGGGTGGGAACAAGGTGTTTGGCCAAATAAGAAAACGTAACGTTTTCCATTCCACATTAATGTGCGCGTGTGTGTGTATATATAGAGGCCAATCGACATATTCCCGCCCAAGGTTTGTTGAAAGGACAAATTACACCCTCTAATTTTTCTTAAACACGTATTTGTTAAACAAAGTTTAGCAATTAATAGTTAAAAATTTAAGATCAAAAAAGTATGTTTATCATTTTATTAAAAATTATTTTTAAAATAATAAAATAAATTTTATAAAATAATAATAATATTATAATAAATTATAAAATTTTTAAAAATAAAATAAATATTATAAATGAAATAAAAAATAAAAAACAGTCATTGTTGCCGGTAGCAGTGGTTGCCTATAAAAGAATTAAAAAAGTCGAAAATGACCTCCTAGTTTATGGGACAATCAGATTTGACCATCATGTTTGATGAAGTAGACGATATCGATCTCCTCCATTTTTTTATAAAGGTGGTTAGATCTAATCGACTTCGCTATCAAATGTAGACAAGAACGGTCGAAAATGGTTATCTTTAGCTCCAACAATTGTTTCTGACCATAGATGATGTTAGAGGTGCTCAAATCTAGTCTTCTGATTTGTTTATAGACAATCACCACTACAAGCAGCAATGATTTTTTTTTATTTAATTTTAAAATTTTTAATTTATATGTTTTATTTTTAATTTGTTTTTTGTAATGAGGACAGACTAGCTATTTTATCAGAAAACATAGTTGAAAAACAATCAACTAGTTGGTGTTTTAATTTTTAAAAGTTATAAAGCGAAATCTTGTCTTTTCCACAAACCTTTGGTGGAAAAAAGTCCTTACATATATATATACATGTATGTATGTATGCATGTATATAGTGTTAAATACAATAAATATGGAATTAATTGTATTTTTTGTGATGTATATATTCAATTGATGATATTTATATTGATGGCTATACTCAATTTAATAGAAATTATATTATATATATATTTGTGTTAGAAGTTCATATGCTTTTTCAAACACATATATACGACATTTTTCTCATTTTTAGATTTATAGTTTATGTGTTTTATTATATAAATTACGTTTATTTGTCCATTCATCATTATTGTCGTTTTACTATTATGTTTTTTTTTAAGTTTTTACGTATGATATTACTTTATTTATTTAATTTGCTAAGCTTTGTCAGTGGTATGTTTTCTCGTCTTTTCATATATGTTTTAAAATATATTGAGCAATCTTCTGGAAATAGGTTATTCACTTCTTGATTAGTTGAACTCAAATAAAATTTATAATTAAAAACAAATACTTAAGCGTTATTTATAATACAAAAATACTGTTTCTACTACTAATAACTTAAAATTCTAAAAAACAAAAATTTGCAACAAAATTCCATCGGTATATTAACTAAAATATTATTAGCATAATTTTTAACCCAAAATAGATAAAAAAAGATTATAAAATAAAAAATCTTATCAATTCCTACTCGATTTCATTTAATTTACCGTAAATATATATCAAAATTAATTAATTAATCACTAAATATGGTAAATACAGTGTTTTGCTTCAACCAAAGCTCGAATCCGGTTAACTATTTAAATAAATATTCAAAACAATATTCAAAACAATTTTTCTATGATTAATCACTAAATATACAACCAGAGTAGTCTTAATATAAAAATAAATTTAGTTTAATTCTATATATATTTGAAATTGATAAATCCCAGTATAATTTTTCAACAAACCTTTTTTTTTTTTTAAATGAGAGTTTAATTAGTTCTAAACAAAAACTAAATTAAACTTTTTTTTTCTTTTTCCACTGGATTCAATGTTATGTAATAAAGAATTAAAAATTTTGGTGATTTCTCGTGAAATTTACCCATAGGAATATATTAATGTATTTTCCTATTTTTATGTGGAAAATCAGTGGAATCATCAAGATCATGAGAACCAGTATGCATGATAGATACGATTATTTAAAGGCCAAAGGACATTTTCCCACCCATAGCTTGAGGCGGATACAAAGTCCCACCCATCAAGTTTAGAAAGCCTAGATTCCCACCCTTGACTGTTACATCTAACAGTCAACAGTAAGTCCAAGGGTAATTTTGTCATTTTAAAATTAAAATTAATAATATTATAAAATAATATTAAAATATATTATAATTATAAAAATTTAAAATTTTTATAAATTATAAAAAATATTTAAATTAAAAAATTAAAAACGCCGAATCAATGTTTATTAAGTGCGCGGTGGCTGACGCATTAAATGCAGCGATCCGGACCGGCCTTGGTATCATCTGACCTCACGGCGGATCCAGCGCAGATTGATTGGGAAGGACTGCTCCAACATCTTACCCAGTGCTATTTCATCATTCCAGGCAAAGCGGCGGTAAGCAGTTTTTAATTTTTTTAAATATTTTTATAATTTTAAAAAAGTTTTAAATTTTTAAAATTTTAATATATTTTAATATTATTTTATATTTTTATTATAAATTTTTATTAATAAGGGTATTTTTGTCATTTCATAAAATAAGTTAACGAAATTAGATGAAAATTAGATAAAGGGTGGGAATCTGGGCTTTTTAAACTTAGTGGGTGAGACTTTGTCGCCGCCTCAAACTATGGGTGGGATTATGTCCTTTGGCCTTATTTAAATTAGTTACCAGAAATATACTTATAATTTTGCATTGATAAGATATAAAAATAAATGCATGGATTGGACCCCATTTTTAACGAAAAAAAAAAACATAATCAACCACTTAAACACACCATTACTGTACGATAATCGACCGAATCATTTACAAAAATCACCTCGCGACTGCCTCACCCGACATGCCGTACGTCAAAGCCACACTCTTGCCCCATCGCTTTACTTTAGACTATAAGAAATTATTATATATATATTTTTTCCCTAATGTTAAGGTAATGTATAAGTGAGAGGCAAAGAGGGCCAACAGAGCCATGATGCAATCTGCCATCGAGATTAAATTTATGAACCAAAAAGTGTTAAGGTAATTATGGCTTGTTGGCCATAATGCCAAGCTGCAACTGCAAGACTGCTCATGTTATACTGCAAACTGACCACCCTCTTGCAATGTTTAGTCTCTTTTTCTCTCAGATGTTTATCATCACCGCCACGTACGCCTTCCACATCCTCCATCCTCGGTGGGATTCCTTGTGGGTCAGATTCTACGATGCTTTGGTTCGGGAGATCATGATGAATTGCCAGAGGAAGTTGATAAAGAACGATTACAGACTATTTCCATTTGGTTTTCAAGGGAAAATGGAATTTAAAAAGTGAAACGTATAATTAGGTTTAAATAGAATTTATTTAATTTTACTTTTAAGTTTAATTCAAATATATTTAAAATAAATTATTTAAACTTAAATATAAATCTAAATCTAAATTATAGTTTTAAAAATTAGTAAATACAAATTTAAATATGAATTATATTAATCGAATATAAATTATACAAATCAATTATAAATATGAATCTAAACTTAAATTAAAAATTTTTTAATTACATTTTATTAATTATAATTTAAAAAAAAATAAATATAAATTATATAAATTAAAGAATACAAATATAAATTCAAATTAAATATAAATTAAACTCTTAAATCTAAATATGAATCCAAACAAATATGAATTTAAATATAAATTAAATTATAATAAATAAATCTAAATCTAAATATATATATATATTTATATTTAATTTAATTCAAATTCAATTATAAAAACTTGATGGCACGACCCTTGAATGTATCCAGATGAAAATATGCTTCACTGCGTGGGGATAAGAGAAAATTCAAGGGTGCACATGGAGTCACAGTGCCGAAATGTTTCTCAGAAATATTTTGGAAAATCCTAAAGGAATTGATTTACATAAGCCAAAATAAATAATAAAAAAGTAGCCAAAGATGTAGAGATTGCGTAGACGACAAAATCATACACGTGGAGCCCCCCTCACTCTGTCTATTAATTTTTCCCCTCAATTTACATCCAAATAACTATTATTAGAGCATAGAATAGAATTTTGCCTTTCCTCAGATTTTGCTTTCAATTTAAGCGCATTAATGTTATCACTTTTTTCTGAGTTCTAGAATTGTGGAATTTTGAATTTTGATTATTTAAATATATTTCCTTTTTTAACATATTTAAATAAATTCCTCTTTTTAACATCTGTAATGAATAGGCGAAGAATAGCTATTTTTTAATTTAAACGGGCCTCATTAAAAGGGTAAGATTTTAAAGGTGTATATAAAATGCTTCAGTGGCGGCCTTTTACTCGCCAATTGTCATCTCGTCTCTCTCGTCTGTCTCCCTTTGTCTCGCTTTGTCCAAACTGTAATTGCTCTGTCATTTTCTTCTTTCTTTCTTTCACACGGTCTTCAGAGTTGGAGATATTTTCTCCTTACATTTTAAGCTAAATTTCGTCAAATCAATGTGAAATTGTTCAAACTGACGAATCCGGTCTTTAAACTTCATTTTTGGATCTAAATCAGATAATTTCATTTCAGTTCATTGTGGTTTCTCTTTTGGTTGTTCGCTGAGTTACTCTGCAACTTAGCTTCTTTCTTCAAAAGCATTTGTTTAGTCTGAAAATCTATGTTTTAAGTCTTCACTTCTTTTTGGCTTGCGAGAAAAAATATATCTTCTTTTTTTTTTTGAAATTTCTGTTCGGAGTTTTCCTTTTTTTTGGAGTTTGTTTATACTTCATCTTGTTTTCTCTATTTTTGTTGTCTTTTAACAGGCAATGGACCTTCTGAAGATTTCATTTCTATTTTCTTTTGCTCGCTTGAATTTTTTAGGAAATGACACGAAAACAAACATTTCTTTTAGGTGATCAATGAAATGATATGAAACTCACTTTGCATATGTATGTTTGGCAGGGACTGCTCTCTCTGTGAATGACAGAAGTTCTCTAAAGGCTTCAGGAAGCCTTAACGTTTGATCTTCGCTGTTCAGTACTGTAATTTCTTGGATCAGTTATTTGAGTTTGTTACTTCTACATGGCGATAGACTTAGGTTCTCTGATGGATAGATCGTTGGCATTTTACACGTCCGATCATAAATCAGTGGTGTCAATGAACTTGTTCGTTGCGCTTCTTTGCGCATGTATCGTGATCGGTCATTTACTTGAGGAAACTCGCTGGATGAACGAGTCAATCACGGCTCTAGCTATAGTGAGTTTCTACTTTTTTTCTTTTCCATTAGCAATTACTAAGGAAATTCAAATGGTGAAATTAAACTTGACTTTGTGTGAACCATGGCAGGGCTTGGGTACCGGTATTGTTATTTTGCTGACAACTAAAGGAAAGAGTTCGCATCTATTGGTGTTTAGTGAAGATTTATTCTTCATTTATCTTCTTCCACCTATTATATTCAATGCAGGGTGAGTTAATAACATAATACCAGTTAGTTTCTTTTTGTCACTTATAATATGAGCCCTAGCGTAATTTACTTTTCATCTCCGTATCGCTGCTGCTACTGACCGCATTGTTTTTTTGGTTGACAAAATTATGAAATATGTAAGTGGAAACAACCAAAATTTGTTAATTGGTCAGATACTTAAGTCAGTTATGATGGTTGATCCTTCTCTGCATACCAGGTTCCAGGTTAAGAAGAAGCAATTTTTCCGCAACTTTATGACCATCATGCTGTTCGGGGCGGTTGGCACTCTCATATCTTTTATAATCATATCATTAGGTATGTCCAAAGCTTGATGTATGTTTTATATCTTGCTGTTGTGAGCAGAAATTGAAAGAAGTCTGGCTCACCAATCATGCTTTATCAAAACTATAATTGTAGCTCTAATTATTTGGGATTGATCATGCATGAAAATCCAACCAGCGATTAATGACAAATTCCTTTCTACAGCCTGTGCATTTTGATATAAGAAGCGAGATTCAGTAGTGCTTGATACACCTTTACTTTTTTTCTTCATCAAATTACAGAACTATATAAAATGGCCCCAAACTTTTGTTCACTGGTTTCTTGACAACTAAATGAGTTTTTCATGTTTTTCCCCAAAGTTACAACTTCAGAAAGGGACTTGTATGGCATTCATACGAGCTATTCACTGATGAATAAATTCAATGTTTTTATTTTTTAATCTCAAAGCTTTATTGATGTGTATAAATAAAGAAGGAAACCATTGCATCAAGATCTCATAAAAATGAATGCATGTCATAGATCAATGTCTGTTAATGAATTCTTCCATATTTTGATCCAGGTGCTATACACTTTTTCAAGAAAATGAATATTGGTACTCTCAAAATAGGAGATTATCTTGGTATGGTTAACTCCGATATATATAACATTTATTTTGTCTTGCAATATTTGGATAAAATCCTTCTTGTTTACTCATCTTGTCTCTTGACTACAGCAATTGGAGCAATATTTGCTGCTACAGATTCAGTTTGCACCTTGCAGGTAAAATGCCATGCAAAGTGTTGTCATGGTGCAACTTAGCTAAACAACACTCCCAATTTTAATTATCTTTGTGGTGCAGGTTCTTAATCAGGATGAGACACCTTTATTGTACAGTCTGGTGTTCGGGGAAGGTGTGGTAAATGATGCCACATCTGTAGTTCTTTTCAATGCAATCCAGAGTTTTGACCTGTCTCACATCAACTCAAGCATAGCTTTGCAATTTGTTGGAAATTTTTTGTATTTATTTATTGCAAGTACGATGCTGGGAGTTTTGGTAAGTCTCTGCACTTACATTTGTTGGTGTTTGCTTGTGGATTTAATAAATTTATTTAAACTTTTTTTTTTTTTGTGTGTGTGTCATGTAGGCTGGACTGCTTAGTGCATTCGTTATCAAAAAACTGTATATTGGCAGGTTTGTACAAAAGTATCATATTGGTCATATTCAAATGTTCTTGTTTAAGGAACTTTGGGGTACCTAATCACTGTTAAATGGATCCATAAATTTATAACAAATTAGTTGCCAATCATTTTGGTAGTGTTGCAAGTGAATGATGTCTCCTTGTCCTCGGTTATCCTGACTTCTTCTTTCCATGTAAGAGAAGGTTTTGGCTGTGGTCCAAGGTTCATTACCACTTTGTGCGTTTTCTCAGGAAATTAAAAAGAAAAATCTGACTGAATAGGATATATGTTCCTCTATTTCCACCTGCATCCATCGTTGCACCCCTACGTTCACGATGTTGAACTTTGTCAATTTTCTTGGTACTTTTCTTCTTAAGAGAGAATAAATCTAATGGTTGTTTATAATTCTCTTTGTCAATATAAAATCAATATATCAAGCTTAAACATGAGCATTATGTTGTTATATTTAGGTAGTGTTTTAATGTCTTTTATTTTCTAATGTACACTAGGCACTCTACAGATCGTGAGGTTGCTCTGATGATACTTATGGCTTACCTTTCATATATGCTGGCAGAAGTAAGATTTCTAACAATTTTTTGGACACTTATCTTCTGGTGCTTTCCTGGTTCTATTTTTTATTTGCAGTTTGAAGATATAATAGTGATGATAATTTACTTTTAACTTGCAGCTATTCTATTTAAGTGGCATTCTCACTGTATTTTTTTGTGGCATTGTTATGTCACACTACACGTGGCACAATGTCACTGAAAGTTCAAGAGTAACAACCAAGTATGTAAATCTCAAGTCTTTTAATTAACAAATGCACTGTATAGGTTAATAGCTGTTTTGTTACTAGGGAATGTCAGGGAAGCTTCCATGCTAGTAATTTTTGTTTCTCTGTATGACTATTGCAGGCATGCTTTTGCAACTTTGTCATTTATAGCTGAGATCTTTATCTTCCTTTATGTTGGCATGGATGCCTTGGACATTGAGAAGTGGCGGGTTGTAAGTGATAGGTGAGGTCATGTTTAAAAAATAATTGCTGTGACGGTTCTGTTTCTGTGTACATTGAAAATAGCTTAGTGTGCTGATCAATTTTTATCTGTCATTGAACATCCGACAATAACTCTTTTTTCCCTATTTTCTTTCGCAGCCCTGGGAAATCACTTGGGGTAAGTGCAATACTGTTAGGACTGGTTCTTGTTGGAAGAGCAGCCTTTGTTTTCCCCTTGTCCTTTTTGTCCAACTTGACCAAGAAATCTCCATATGAAAAAGTTGACTTAAAGCAACAAGTAAGAGTTTTGATTCGCTCCGACTTTACCTCTGCCTCTCAATAAAATGTGTGACGGCTTTATGGATTTCTGTTTTGCAGGTTACCATTTGGTGGGCTGGTCTTATGCGTGGTGCTGTTTCTATGGCACTTGCATATAATCAGGTGCGAAATTGAATAGTATCCTTTCCATTGACCGAAAGCTAAAAATGAGGGTTTTTTTTTTTTTTTAAATTAACCCTCGAAATTAGCAAATGTTTGCATGAACTCCATGATAAATTTGATTTGATCTGAGAAACCTGTGTTATGATGTGTTGATGCATTACTCTGTAGCAAACTTATATTACTAAACAAAAGCAGCAGTGGGATGACTTGATACACTCTTTGTCATGCATACAGTTTACCAGTGCAGGCCATACTAAGTTGCATGGAAATGCGATCATGATCACCAGTACAATTACTGTTGTTCTCTTCAGCACAGTTGTAAGTTACTGCCACATTCTGGAACACCACTAGGAAAGGAAGCCTACAGTCAACTTCTATTTTTGGGTAATAAAGGCCATTGAACTTATTTTTTTTGGATCCATGCAGGTGTTTGGGTTGATGACTAAACCACTAGTGAGGATTTTGCTTCCTTCCTCGAAAACCCTGGCCAGAATGGTGTCTTCTGAGCCATGTACCCCTAAATCCTTTTTTGTGCCACTTCTCGAGAATGGAAATGAATCAGAAGCCAACCAGAAAAATGAAAGCATACTTCGTCCAACTAGCTTACGGATGCTGTTAAGCACCCCATCTCACACTGTTCATCACTATTGGCGAAAATTCGATGATGCCTTCATGCGGCCTGTGTTTGGTGGCCGAGGTTTTGTACCTGTAGTTCCTGGCTCACCACTTGAACAAAGTGTTTATCAATGTCACTGAGAAGGGAATTCAAAACAGCCAGGGCACTAATTTATTGTAATTCATAGCTTGGGCTTGAGATTGGTTTTTGAGTGTGACAGCATTTTGATTGGGTGTGGCGGCAGCTACAGCAGCAGCAGCTTGCAATTTGATTTGATTGTGAGGTGATTCTCAAGTTTTGGTGTCTATATTGGTTGCCAACAAGATTGTATCCTCGACAGTGCGTAAATTTATAGCTTGGAAGGCTCCTGCCAATTTTTGTATTGATTGTAATCCAACAGTATAATATGAACATTGATTATCCACTGATTTCTCAAATGTCTTGGAGTTGGCTGTATCGGCAAAATCAACTGCAACAACATAGCTATTTTTTCGATCGAGAGATGGGTTCTTTTTACAAGCAAACCTGAGCAAAGCTTATACATCACATATCACATACAACAAAGCTACATTTCTAGTGTTAGAACATCACAAGACGATCCTCCAGAGGATGGTGTACCAGCTTGTCCTATAAAGGCTTTTTGCACAAGAGACTCTGTGTTCTATTGATGGCTAAGGTATCCCAAAGCCAAACCGATAAGAGACACCATGCAAACATAGAGCAGGGGGAAACCAACCTGAACTGTTCTCACTCTATTTTTCCTTCCCTGCAGCACCTCCTGCAAATGGGAAAGGCATATATCAGAAAATCTTTGTCTGGCAAACAAATGAAAATATTCATCTATGGCAGCCCAAGGATGCTGATAGCAGGGAACCGCTTCTGAAATTTTTAACCTTAAGAAGTGCTTTGAAAACAATAGTAATAATAACACAGAAAGGGGCAGTAGCAGAAGAGACACTCACTAACTCATGCTTAAGCCTATCCTTCTCTCGAGTGGCAAAGACACTCTCTTCTGTCAGCTTATTGATGGTACGTTCAGCCTGCAGTGAATTTGACACTCTTTGTTACAATCTTATTTAGATATTCACCAAATATTTTGATATCTGTGATACTTTTTCACTATAGCCAAATTCTAAAAGATTCAAGGAAAATTTTATTTACCTACCGGTACTAAGGAGTTACATGCCTAAATTACTTCTTAAGAAGATAACCAGCAAATGGGTGAGTTAAAATTTCCTGGTTGTATGCTACAAAGTTAAACCTAAGATGGGAGAAGCAAACCTCTCTTAACCGCGAATCTGCTAGATTTAGCTTTGACTTCAACTCCTCAAAATCATTGGCCAACTTCAGTTCTGCTATGTCTTTCTTTAGGTTCAATTCCTTTACATCCTTTGCAGGCCTTAAGGGCACATCCTCAGCTGCTCTCAATTCATCAGTATCCTTTCCCATTTCCGATCCCTGCAGATGCTTGGCTGGTTTTAACTCACCTGCGACCTTAGCAGCTTCAGGGCCCTTCACATCATCAGCTAACTGTCAAGAAACAAAAGAAAAATGGTGATATTATGGACCTTATTGTAAGTAGTAGTTCAACCGCAGAAGACATTCTGTTATGGTTCTTACACATGAAAATGTATTAAAAATGAAACTTCATTCTCAACCAAACATGTGGATGACAACAGTAGACACACAAAAACCAGCAAAATGGTAAGACAGATGAGGCTAATACCACATAATTAGACACAAATCTCCATGAGCAATACAACAGTTGTCACCAAATAGAAATAAGCCATAAACTGCAGGATAGTGAAACTACTTGATAGGCAGAGAGAGAGAGAGAGAGTTGGAAGAAACCGGAAAAAAAAGAAAAGGAACAATGCTTTATCAACAATTTATTACCAAACAAATGAAAACCAACATAATTTTACTTACGTTATTGCTTGGATGTATGTTCTCGACTCCAGTCGGCGCTATATCCTTCTGCAATGATGTTTCCTGAATTGGATTTTGCTTTAATTCTCCATTTCTTGGTAACAAAATTGGAGATTGGGGTGGGCTAATGAGAACCACTCTAAGCTTCTTTTCATCAACGTGTTTGCCACTGTCTTTTGCAAACTGCCAGATGACAAAAATTAATAATAAAAAACAACAAGATAAACTAAAACAAATAGTGCTATCAAACATTTACCATAGCAGATGTAATGTCCTCTTCAGTTGTCCCAAAGGGGACCACTGTGCTTTGAATCAGGAACTTGTCTTTGCATTGCAAATCTGGTGGAGCTTCACGCTGAGCTTGCATGGTAACTGCATCAAAATTTAAGTTTAAGCAATGCAAGCGACAATTAAGCAAGACAAGGGCAGAATGGAAGTAGATACCTGCAAAATCATATGTTGCTCTTGGCTTGATAATACCTACATTGGGTCTCACACAATATTTCTTTGGAGAGGTAGTCTTTACCTGCCAATACATCAAATAATGATTAAGTCATTCCTTCAATAACTTTCATTAAAGGCAAAGATTTTGAGCTTGAAAATCCTCTCTACAGTTGGATAGCTGTTAATTTGCAGTAAAGTATGAAAGCTTACAACAAAGAAATTTTTGACCAAAAAAAATCATCAAAGAAACAATAAACTAGGGTTAAAACTGAAACAACAAAATCTGTTGAATGACTTATGTGATATATATCCGCACCTTAAAAGCAACAAAATGATCAGACTTATTACCAAGTTGAACTGAGCATGAACTTTGCTTCTTCACCTCAACTAAAGAGAGAAGGAGATTATGTCAGTCTAGCCAATATTACAATTCACAATAGAAAGATCACACAGTACAAAAGAAACCACAAAACATCCTGCACAAGTTACAGTATCCTCAGGACATCACTTAAAGGCACAAGTATATAGTATCCACAAAAAATAATCATGCGCCTGAAATTAGGATACGACCATCTATTAACAATGGTGAAAAAATCCAATTGTTTATATAAAATCCCATTCAGAGAAAAAATAAGACTATTAAAACAAAAGGATGTCAATAATACCACTGCAAGAATGAGAGAGTATTTAAATTCTATATGGTTCACCTAGCCATAACAAAAAAAGCCATTAAATTCAAAACTTAAGGCCATGATAAATGAAAGAACAAAACATAGTAAACCTTTACTTCCACCTTATTGGATGCCAATCCATTAAACGACAAAATTTAAAATCAGAAAAAAAAAAAAAAAAAAAAAGACAAATGGGAACGTCAGCGTTCTCAAATACTTACATGTAAACTTGAGTTCAAGCGGTTGAATTTCCAATAGCTCCTTAGCCATGACTGCACCTAAACTGTAAACCAACACCAATCAATTCTAAGGATCATAAACCACAGTATCAACACTTGTAACAAATAAATAACTGAATTATGAGTACAGATCCAACTGAATCCCACCAGCATTACATTATATACATAGATCAATGAAGCAACTACACTAGACGAACTCAAACATAAAACAGAAAAATCCCATCAATGTTTTTGCAAGAACAAAACAGAGTAACGAAGCTTACTTAACGTGTTTGAAGCTGAAACGAAGTGGGAAGAAAGAAGAGCTAACGTGAGAGGATATGAATGTAAACGAAGTTGGTGATCCGAAACAGAAATTGGAGTGAAATAAAAGCAAAGCGACGAGAAAGAGATGTGA
This sequence comes from Anacardium occidentale, assembly GCA_026122585.1. Taxonomy (NCBI): domain Eukaryota; kingdom Viridiplantae; phylum Streptophyta; class Magnoliopsida; order Sapindales; family Anacardiaceae; genus Anacardium; species Anacardium occidentale. The sequence continues at coordinate 123,614 of JAJEJH010000574.1, forward strand.
ATGGTAGTGTTGGTTACGTGGGTCTCTTTCTCTGAGCAGTTTGTTGTACCCGCTCTCCCCTCCGCGTCACTGCATTTACGTTTTGGGTTTGGTTCGGCTCCGCTGGAACCAAAAGCCACTCAACTTTGCCGACATTATTTAAAGTTGATTTTTTTTTTCAAAAAAACAAAATTTACTGCCAGATTCCACCCTTCTTCCAGCTAAAATAGAAGCCGGTTGTCAATGTCGTTGATTTTGGGAGTTGAATGACATGTTCTAACATTTTTATTATTATTAAGGTTTTGAAAATGGGGACGAACATACAATTGTTTAATAAAGCAAGATTACCAAACTGTTTAATGGGATATTAACAAAAATATCCATTTTTTTAATAATAAAAACAATTATACCCCAAATTTAACAAGTTTTATAATTTTAACCATTTTAATGTATAGGAGTGAATATGTGGGGTTATAATTTTTTTATTTTCGTTTTTGATTTTTTACCTTTTTATTTATTTATTTGTTTGGATGATTTATTTTTCTAAATATTATATCGTATGATGAAACGAAACTTAATTAAATTCGATAAAGTGTTAACGAACACACCACAAAAGTGAAGGTCGATTTTTAAGCCGAGCAACATATGGGTGTCTAACACCTTCCCATCGTCATACATGACTTTGCGAATCTAACCTATTAGGTAGATGATGAAGGTTAGGTCTTCTACAAAAGATTTATAGGTTATCCATCTTCACTGACGTGTATTTTCTTGAAATAACCTTTAGATGACTACTTCATAAACTTTATAACAGGCTACAAACCTGTAATATGCTCCTCTTGACTATATTTAGAGTGGTTAAACAAGAATGACATATGTATACCATGTGTTTTCATTAGATCGTTGATTTCTAAATAATATTATATGTATTTATCATGCATAGTTGTCAAAATTTGTAGGTAGAAACCATATTAGCACGTATTGAAGTATTTTGACACCGTTAGCAATTTTAATCAAATTCTGACTTATTTTATGATATTTGCAGCTAAAATCATGTTATATAAAGTCTAAAATATTAGTTAAAATAATTTAGAGATTCAAAATGGGGGATTTGTGGTGATTTAGTAACTACCCGCGATTTTACGTCACCACACGTAATTTATAACTAGTACACGTGTCATGCATAGTGATGTAAGTTAGAGAAAAAAGTGTGAATGAATTTTTCAAAACTTTTTAATCGATTGAAATATAACAAATTTTCAATACAGTGAAGATTTATGGTTACATGGTTATGCAAAAATGAAAAAAAATATTAATTGAGATGCAAATAGTTGTTTTGTTATTTCCATGTAGACATGATACGTATAATATGTGTGTGGTCTATATGTGATTTGTATTAAAAATCATTGATTTGACAAATACAATACGTGGTTGGATACGTTAAAAAAAAAAAGTTAAATTTGTCTAATCTACTAAAGTTCGAATACAATTATTTTTAGTAATAAAAAATTGAATTTTTAATTAGGCCAAAAGACTTATTTCCACTCATAGTTTAAGGCGGGGGCAAAATCTCACTCTCCAAATTTCAAAAACCCAAAATCTCATATTTGGACCAAATATAATATTAAATATAATTATGAACAGTAATAATCGTGGGTATTTTTGTCATTTTAAGATTAAAATTTTATAAAATAATAAAATAAAATTTATGTGAATATAAAATTTTAAAAAAATTTACAAATATATTTAAAATTTAAAAAATTAAAACAGTCACTGCCACTGGTGTCGGCAACGATCCCCTCCCATAATGGAACTGGATGGTCGTTTTCGACCATCTGGTTTCAAGGGAGGCCAGATTTGGCTTCCCTGGCCTCCTCGTTCGATAGAGGTGGTCATTCGCCAGAAAAAGAAATAGAAAGCAATTGAAAGGGTCAATGTTGGTCTCATCGACCGTTTTTTGTCATTGTTTCTAGTGAAAATGGTCTGATCTAACCTCCCTTGGAATTAGGTGGCCGTTATGGGTAGTGGTGGCTGCTTTAATTTTTCAAATATAAAAAATTTTTTAAATATATATTTTAAATTTTTTTTTGAAAATTTTAATATGTAAAAATTATTGTATAATATTATTATAATTTTTTATTTTTTAAAAAGATATTTTAGTCATTTTATTTGAAAAATTATTTAAAATATTTAAAATTTGGTCTTAAGGGTAGAATTCTGGGTTATTGAAACCTGGAGCGGAAAATTAATATGCCTGGTTGAACTAAGTGATTTCGCCTTATAATTAATATGCCTGGCTGAATATTGGTAGCGGAAAATTAGGGTAAACACAAGAAAAAAAAAAAAACTAAAATACAATAATAATTTAATTAAAAATAACAAATTTTTACATTTTATTTTGACAAATTCATCACGATTTTAAAAATTCACAAAATATCCTCATCTCTTAACCTCCTTCATATAATTGGCTTAAAGACAAATTTTCAAGCATTGCCCCTTCCGTTTTTTAAATTATAATTAATATTTAAAATTAAGCACATAAAATTATCTTAATATCCTTCGTAGTTTAAGATAGAAAAAATAAGATTGTAAAAACAAAATTTATCGTTTTTTAATTTTTAAAAATAATAATTTATCGTTTAATATCATTTAGGTTGAAAATAATAATTTTCTCTACACTTGGTACAAACAAATGGACTAATATTATATTATTAATTTATTATTTATTTTATATAATAATAGATTTTCTAATATTAAAAAAATTAATTTTGGTATTATGGGACTCTTTAGCCAAGCGCGAGACCAATTTTAAAATTTAAATTGTTTACTACAGTTCCAACAAATAAAATAGTATGATTTTAAATTAAAAATAAAATAATATTAAAACAATATTTTTAAATTCCACAATAGCAGCATAAACGGTGATCTCAAATAATGCTTGAAAGTCAGCTGCCGATATAATTAATTAATTTATACTTTTGTTTAAAATAATATCGATGAAGAATGATGACTTTTATTTTACTCGTATAAACGTGTTACTTCTTTTGCACTTTTCAAATAAAATAAATTCCATTTGTAAAGGCCAAATAACCAATTCCCACCTAAGGTTTTTCCAAAGGATAATTACATTTAAAATTTTTTTAAAATTTAAATATTCACTTTTTTTTTCTAAGATTTTTAACATGTTATAGTAAAAGATCAAAGTACTATTTATAAATAATAAATAATATTACCATTAAAATAAATTTTAATGTAAAATAATAATAAAAATGTTTAAAAATTAATTAAAAACATAAAATAAAATAAAAATTTCAAAATGATGACATTATCGACGATGGTTACTGTTAACCTAATTAAATAATAGGAAACATCTATCTGATTCTATTAAGACCAGATTTAACCATTTTGATGGTAGAGACTGTTAAATCAGACTGTCAATGATTTGGTAGAAGTGACAGGATTTGATTATCTCAATTATCGGGATAGTTAAATCTGACTACCAATAAAACTAATGATTATTTTTGGCCACTTGGGTGGGTTTTAAAATTTTTCTTAATGTTATATTCTTATTATTATATTAATATTATCTTATATTTTAATTATTTTTATAAAATTAATTTTTAATTTTTATTCAAAAAGATGAAAATACTCATTTGACTAGTTAAATTTAATTGTTAATTTTGGTTAATAGATAGATATTTAACTTTTTAAAAACTTTTGGATAAAAATATTATTTAAAAAAATATTGGGTGGGAATAAGTCGTTCCGCCATTTATAAATGATGATTTTATATAAGTACGAATTGTGTTGAATTGTATTTGTATCATGTTAACATCAATGTAATTCATTATATTTTTGTATAAGACTCTACTTATAAAACCTGAAACATGATCTAAGACGTCGCAAACCTTTGGTGGGTTATGCCTACCAAACCCATAAAGGGCCAATTCACGTGCTTTTACGGGTCAGTTCGATTAATTTAATTTTTTAATTAATTTTTTTTAAAATTATGTTTGAAAATTAAATTATGATTATAAAAAAAATTCCATTATTTGTAAGGAATAAAATGAGTTATTAAATTTAATTTCAACTATATAGGAAAATTAAAAACTTATTTAATTAAAACGTGACTTTTTATTTATAATAGATAAAAAAATTTGTTAAGATATTCCTTTCGAATTTATATTTTCATATCAAGTATAAAATATAAGAATTCAAATTTCCATCAACTTTTAAGTTTTCAACCTTAACATATATGTGAAATTAATTCTAAAAATTCATTCACATATTATAAATAAATATTTTTTTCTGTCATAATAAAATATTTTACTTTTTATTAAAAAATATAATTATTTAAAATTTAATATTTAATGAATTTAATTTCTTTTATAGTACTAGGCGGACCTCCCTACGTGTGTAAATTTATAAAATAACATATTTAAATTTATAAAATAAGTAATAGATTTAATGACTGTTTTCCATCCAACGTATAAAATAACATATTGTCACTAATTAAATTTAAATAATTTTTTATAAATTTATTAAAAAAAAACATGAAGTTAAATAATTGTTTATCATTAAATTTTATTAAAATTTTTACATTTAAAATATATATTTATTATTATATTTAAATAAAATAATATAAATATTTTTTAACATTAAAATTAAGAGAATTTAAAATTTTTAAATTTAATAAACGAGAATATTGTTAATAGCCAAAGGACACATAGTTTGAGGCGGAGACAAACTGCCACCTCTAAGGTTTCAAAAGTCCAAACTCCTACCCTTGGAAGGATTTTTTATAATTTTTCTACTAAAATGACTAAATTATCATTTTAAAAATTAAAAATTTACAATAAAATTATAAAATAATTTTTAAATATAAATATTTTTAAAAAATTTTAAAAACTTAAAAAATATATTAAAAAATTTTTAAATTTTAAAAATTGAAGCAGCCATTGTCGTCGGTGCCGGCGGCGGTGGCCGCCTATAATAGAACCAAGTAACCATTTCCGATCACCTGGTTCCAAAGGAGATCAGATCTAGTCTCCCTGTTTGGTAGAGGCGACCAAATCGACCATCTCAAATTTTAGAGGAGGCGGCTATATCTGACAGCCTCCGACAAAATTAGGAGCTGAAAATTACCATAAAGGGCCGGTCTTGGCCTCACTGGCCGTTTCTAACCTTTATTTCGGACAGAGACGACCGATCTGGCCACCTCCACCAAATGGAGAGGCCATATCTGGTCTCTCTTGAAACCAGATGATCAGAAATGACCATCTAGTTTTGTTTCAATTTTTAAAATTTAAAAAAATTTTAAATATATTTTTTAATTTTTTAATATTTGATAGTTATATAAAATGTATTTTATTAATTTATAAAATTTTAATATTAAAAATATAAAAAAGCCCCTATATTATTACTGTACATTATTATTTTTAATATTAAATTTGATTTGAGGTGGGAGTTTAGGCTTTTGAAACTTTGGGGTGGGACTTTATTGCCGCCTCAAACTATGGGTGCGACATAGTGGTTTGGCCTTATTAATAATAGGAACATGAATTCACGTTCCCTACGAAGCTCAGCACGTCCACTGTTCTCGTGGCACATCGGATCGATAATTTCAAAGAGTGGCGATCGAACTCCACCTGCCAATTTGCCAACTGCCAACCACCTATTAACTCCGCAACCAAACACTCTGGAAACAAGAAATTCCAGTCGAAGAACAATATAAGAATATTATCCAAACAGAGCAAAATTTTCGATAAAAACAAGGGATCGTTCGCAGCGGATCACAACAACCACGACACCCCCCCAATTATAAAACAAACAACGAACTCCCATCAATAAAACGCTTCAGTCTTTTACACTTTCTTTTCTCGTAGACACGGTCTTCGTGCTCTCCGCCATTCTCTTTCTCTTTTCTCAGATCTCTTCTCTTTCTTTTTCCGTTTCCAATGGCTTCTGTTGCAGGAACTGCTTCAGTGTGCTTGACTTCTGTGTCTTGCTCTTTGAGACCCGCCCAGGTTGTTCTATTTTTTCTTTTTTTGTTTCATTTGATTCAGTGTTGGTTTTGTATGGAATGATCTGGATCTTTGAACTTCAAAGTTTTGATTTATGTTTTGCTTGGAGTCTAAATGTTGACGTGGGTGTCGATCTTTTTGTTTATTTTCGTGTGGGTTGTGTTGATTGTTTGATCATATGTTGTGTTTTCGATTTCGGAGTAATATTATGATTTTTTGTTGGGGCGGAAACAAGCATTGTAATTTAAAGTACAGCTTAGATCAGTAATTATTTTGATATGAATTTGAAATTTGATAATTTTTTACTCTTTAAGGTAACATTATGATTGTTTGTTAAGAGAGTACGGCTTTAAAGCTATCAATTAGATCTTACATTTTATTGTAATTTACATTTTGAACATGGATGTCGTTCATGTTAATTTCTTGCTGTTGTCAACTTAAAAGTAAAATTGCTCTGCCGAAGATTCTGCTCTTTTGAGCTTCCACAGTTGCACACGTCGAGTAATTTATGGGTCATTAGAACAAGTTAAGAATTTGATTGTCTGTGAAAGATATACCTGTAGATAGTTGCATTAGAGATGGTTGTTTCCATTTAAATTGACTTATGTTCTGTAGATTTACTATTTTTTTTTTGTTTGAATGGTTAAGCAGGGAAGGATCTCTGGTGTCAATTCAGTTTCACTTCCCATCAATGGGAAAAGGTTCCCATCTCTTAGGTCGGCACCACGCTTCCGGGTTTCCTGTGCGGTAGGATTTTCAATCTGTGACACTAAAAATTGTATGCTAATTGATATGGTGTCTATGTATTTATGTATGTATGTATGCATGTATGTGGGTGTGTGTCAAGTCTAAATATTGAATGCCAAAATGATTGCAGATTAGTCTTCATTCTATTCAAAGCAATGTTTTTTGATGATTCATAATAATTGTGTGTCTGGTGGATCGATTATTTTTTATCTTATGCATGCAAGAATTTCCATTTTTGATACTGCTGTAGTCTATGAGATCATATGTTTATAAAATGTAAAAATTTGATATTTTAGGTCAATATCCTTTTTGATCATATTGTTGAGCCTGTTGATGCATTTGTCAAGTAGTGTTGCCAATTCTAATGGTTGCAGGCAAAACCAGAGACAGTGAAAAAGGTGTGTGATATTGTGAAGAAGCAATTGGCACTGCCAGAGGATTCTGCAGTTACTGGAGAGTCAAAGTTTGCTGCTCTCGGAGCTGATTCTCTTGACACGGTACCTTAATATGAACTCTGTTTATGTTATTTTAGCTCTGCAATTGGCATTAAATCATATTTGCCGTAATATTTTTGTGTTTGCCTGGAATCTTGTTGAAGTATTTACATTATTGTATTGGTTTGTCTCCTCTCCATAGTTCTGACTTGTTCCTCTTTAGGTTCAAATGCAATGAAATTAAATCAGTGGTTTACAAACTGATGAAATCATCAATTTAAGTGATATTTCTCGTATGCTTAATCAGGTTGAGATTGTGATGGGGCTTGAGGAGGAATTTGGGATTAGCGTGGAAGAAGAAAGCGCCCAGAGCATCTTGACTGTTCAAGATGCGGCAGAGTTGATTGAGAAGCTGATGGAGAAGAAGGCTTAAATGGTGTTGAGGAGCATGGAAATGCGGCTGGAAATCTAGTTCAATTTCTATCGAAACCTTTTAATTTATAGTTGAATATTTTCAAAATGTAGCTGTGTTTGAACTTGGCTGGATGTGGTTTTTCTGTTGTTTTCTTTTTATTAGACGAACTGAATATGCTGGCAATCTATCATAAACAAAGTTCTTTGTTTTGGATTACAATAATTATTTCATGGACCCCAGTTTCTGAATCTCTTATTATCAACAGAGCCACAAGATGCAAAACTATGCCCTATTTAGTCTTTGGAGAGTCTTGGTAAATTTTCTGAGTATGAGGATAATAAAAAATTATCTGTAAATTAAACTAAAGAAAAATTACCCAGAAAAACCAAACAAATAATCCATATGCTTTGTGGGTGGCCAACCAAAAAATAAAAAGGACAAAATTTGTGTACTAAATTTCCAACTAAAACTCTTACTTGTTCTGAAAAAAGGCGTTGGATACCCGAGCATAAAAATTGTGATGAGCAGAAAGAGAAAGATGATATTCATTCACCTAGGATATCGGTGGTAAAGAGTGAGGACATTGAGTAACAAACAAACTTGATTACCTAACCATCAATATTCAATTATGCCAAGGTTTGACACATAATTATTCAACAATTTGCCAACCTAATTCAACTTAATTGGTGCTCCTCACATGCTCTCTTTGAGTAGAAATAGTTTCTTCCCATATGGATTTGACATGGAGCCATGTGATCTCTCATCTCACCTGCTCCCAACTTTAACCAAGAGAGACGATTCTAATTATATTGGCCCCAACATGTACAATATTCGCTACTGAAAAGAGTTTCATTTTTAGCAACAAAAGCTTCACTTGAATTGATGCACAACTTAAACCATTAATTAAGATTCAGATGCTTCTCAACAAAAGAAACTAAACTAACTACATACATTATGACTCTCATGTTACTTTGATAACAAAAAAGGAAAAAACGAACATAAGCAAGATTTGTAACCTTTCACTTCATATCCTGAGAAGGTGGTGGCATGACCAAAATGCTGCAGCATATAGAGGAAGCTTGAACTGCCTGAGTAGAACTCCTGGCGCCATGGAGGAAGCAGTAGGCAATGAGCTGAATGGGGGAAAAGCAGAAGCAGGGCCAAGGGCATCCGGATTAGGCGGGCTGGGGTTGGAGGGAATGGTGGGTACGGAGATGCCCGTTGGAGTAGGCACCACACCACCAGGAGACGGCAAGAGTGGAGATATATCAGGCGAAAGCTCTTGGTAGGGAGAGACAGCAGGGGGATCTGTTAACAATGCTGGTGAGGCTGAGATGGAAGAAGAAGCAGAAGAAGAAGGGGTTTGTGAATTTAGATGATGATCAGAAGCTAGAGAGAGCAAAGGAGAGTTCATAAAAAGTAGTAATAAGAAGAAGAGGGGGCAAAAGGAGGCCATTCTAATGATGAAGAAATCAATGCAACACTTATTGCTTGGAGCCTTGAACTTGGAGTTGGAGAGCATATTGTAATGTAATAGAATGGAATATTTGTGCAAAATAGGCAACTTTTTTTTGGAGTGATTGAGTGAATATGGGCTTTTGCTGGAAGTTATGATGGAAGTGTTTTAAAGGTATGACTAAGAGTTGTAAGTGGGGTCAAGTGCCACATGGTGTGCTTTGAGTGGGTAATGATGAAAAATTCCAGGTTGGCATGTTTAGGGAAAGGTCAAAGACAAAGATCGGTAGGAAAACATTTGTTTGTTAGAAGAGGGACTGATTCCTTTATTACCCCCGCGACTTTGGCGCTCCTTGATTTTCGGTTAATCAATTCAAAACAAAGTCTAACAGGTGATTAATAAAATTAACACTTTAATAATAATAATGATAATAATAGCAAAAACAACACATACCATTTCCAGGACTCAAATGCACCGAGGCAGCCGCTGCAACTCAGAGGCTGCAAGCATGCTAGCATTTGCTAAAACAGGTACACCTGAAGTTTTCAGTTCAGCAATAATGGCTTCAATCCTTGATATTTCCAGAATAGAAATGGATAAAATCATTGCGTGTGATAAATATTGCCTACAAGAATACGCAAGAGAATGCAGCATCCGCTGCAAAATTAATTGAGAGTTGTCCCTGCGCCAAGACTCAAGGATCAGAGTAACCTTTGGAAGATTAGTGAGAAATCCTGTGGTGGCTTCTCTTCGAGCTGCCTTGAGCAGCAACACAACACATTCAGATGCCACATCGGCAATATTTGGTTCATGTGACCCACTTATGTCCAGCAAGACACCGACATTTCCACCGAAATCCATTATGTCTCTTATACATTGCTGCTGATCAATTGCACTGCTAAACTCTGATGGGCAATCACCTAAGATTGCTGCTTCTTTGCCGATGACACCTTCTCTACAGCCTACAGAACGCAGAAGAAATGCTCTACACAGGCCCAGGGTTGGCTCAAGAAAGTCTTCCATATCCTTTGCATATACAAACTCCAAAAGGTTTCCAATCTTCCTAACTACTTTCAGTTGAGAAAGTAAATTGGATTCCATTTCAGGAGCAGATGCCAGAGCCAGGCACAATTTAACACTGTTTACATTTGCATTTGACAGATCATGAAGCAAAAACTCGAAACATTGTGAAACTGTCTTCAGATGTAGAATGTCTGAAATTTTAATATAATCAAATTCTATGAGCATCACAAGAAGCTTCTGTGCATACATGGGTATGGGATCTTCATCTTCAATGAAGGTAGGGTACAGAGGAAGGAAATGAGAATTGGATGTGGACTTCAAGTCTTCCAATCTCTGCCGGTCCTCACAAGGTTCATTCAGAAAAATGGTCATCACGTCAAATAAAATTTTAAGGCACAGAAATCTGGCATCACCATCCTTATTACCCTTATATAGAGCAGCTAGACTAGGAAGAATTTCACGAGTAAAAATGTGGGGGTTCCAAAGAATCGCAGGGGACGACTCCGCCATAGACTCCAAAATTCGTAAAAGAGTTATTTGAAAGTCATCTCTCCCCTGAAAATAAAAAGATGATTTTAATAACCTAAAGTGTAGCCTGACAATCTGAAAGAACACAAACGTCTTTTCTATGATGAAATCCAATGATGACCAAGCAGCAAATAGTGGCTACGTACCGGAAATGGTGTCTCCATAACTCTAATAAGATTTGCCAGCTGCTGTAGGACCGGAGGACTCACCAACCTATTCTTAAATGATGAACTCCCAAGAAGATGAAGAACAACAGGAAACAAATGGACACTGGTTTTTGGAGCAGCTCGGCTGGTAAAGGAGGAGATCTGTCCATGGCGCCTTCCTCCCATCATTTGTCGAATATCTCCAGTTATAGTGTCTAGTAGACCTGGTATAATAGATGACACGATATGTACAAATGAATCCAGACATTGCCGCACAAAACTGTCCTTCTCTTTTGCCAATCTGTCCACTGATGAAAGTAACTTGGCATTGCAAAAAAAGTGAAGAAGCCACCTTTTTCCATTCTTACAAAGGAGAGAAACAAAAAGAAGGGTTTTTCCCCTTAGAACTTCGCTTCCCTGTTCAATTAGGGACATGAGACTAGAGACAAGATTATTATCCTCTACCAAGGATAGAAGGTGTCGCCCAAGATTGGTAAACATATGGCTTCCAAGCATGGCCATGTTTAGAAGATTTAAACTGATTTGCTGCTCACGTGGACTACCCTTAACAAGGACAGATGCTAGGTCCTTGAAAGAAAGTTTCTCCATAACTGACTGAATGCTAGGAGGACTGAAACGCACAAGGCGAACTAAACATGATCCTGCAGTTAGCCTCATGTTCTCCTGTTTCCCTGACGCTCTGTATATATAACACAGGTTACTAATAACATCCTGGCTAGTGAAACGAGCAACCCAGTGTCCCCCTTGACTGCAAATGTTTTCAATTGTCCTCAAGGCAAAAAGTTGAGTCACATCATCTTCCCCTTTACATAAAACTGAAGACACCAATGAAATCAACGAATTTGAAACCTGCTTAACCAACAAAAGAATGTTAACCAAAAAGAGAAAAGTAGAAGAAGAGTAGGTTTATAATGCTCAAAGGATCCAAGTTATCCTGTAAGTTAAATAAGAGCATCAATTTGACACAACAATAGATGCACAACAGATAGAAGCAACCCATACAGTAAACAAATTAACTGATTACAATCATAAGGTCTGACTTCTGAAAGTATGGATTACCACAAATGCACAGAATAACTAAATCGAAACACACATGATGTTTCAAAAATAAAGAAAAGTTGTAGTAATAAGTTACAAAATTAACCTGCCAGCCAGATGCTGCGCGGTTGTCCTTTGATGGAGATTCTAGTGGATTGCTATCTCTGGCTTGCTCATTCTGTGTTGATATATAGAAAAGCAACTCACCCAAAGCAACCATCGAAACCCTCCTCACTTTTTCTTGCTTGTCCCTTAGGCCATCAGTTAGTGAACCTAAAATTCCAGAATTTGCCAAATCATCTTCAATAAAAGTAGAATGCCGAATGAGCAAGCCAATAAGTGAAGCTAGTTGCACTCTCAAAGTGGATGTCTTAGACAGTCGAAGCATTTTAACAAGCAAGAGCATGATTGGCCCATTGGTCAAGACATTGGCTGCATCTGCATTATTACTCACCATTTCAAGGTATCTAATCACATTTTGCTTCTCCCCAACACTAGAGTTTCCGTTAAGAATGGCTAGGATCCTATTGTTAAAAGCATCCAGCTGCTTCTTTGAGATCTTCACAAAATCAGATGCTTGGAGGGCCTCAAATGGAAGTGAAGGACATACTTCTGATACTTTATCTGCTTTTCTGCTGGGCATCACAGGTCGGACTGAAAGATCTGATGGATGCCAAAGTAACTCTGAAAGGTTGTTAGATGATCTTGAAGAATCAGAATCATGAGCAGGTGCTGAAATTCCTTTAATCCTCTGAATTTTGAGTTGAGGGCTGACACTAGGTGGAGTTGCAGCCACTTCAACTTGCTCTGACGATGATTCACTATCGCATTTCCTTGCTTCATCTAAGGCAGGCATGCTATATACAGGTGGTGTGTCTAAATGATGTATGTTGCAGCTACTCTCTTCTAGTTTGTCCTGATGTGGAGTCTGAATAGATGATTTGTTCTCGGTTTCACAAGTACGATTATTGGAGCCATCCGTTTCGTCATGTGGCTCATCTTCAGCATTTTCATTAAAATCAAGTTCCATATCCGTGTTCTCAATTTTGATTTCAGAATCATTCTTAGAGTCATTAGGCAAGGGCCTTCTATAGTTTTCTTTCTCATTCTCTCTCTTTAAGTTTGTTTTTACTATTCTTGACAACCGTAAGAGATTGACATGTCTGGTAGCATTGTAAGCATCTTTCTGCTTCTCCTCAACCACTCTATCGGGTGTCTTTATTTGTGTCTTCCGGCTGGTTGGTGTACCCTTGATTGGAGTTGATCCAGATTCAAAATTCTCATATTGTTTCATAGCACATTTTGAGTTTTTTCCACATGATTTAGGAGTCTTGCTTTGTAAAGATCCATCACCATTACGTTCTGAGAGGCACGGTTTAATGTATGACTCTATCATACTATCAAAAGCAGGCTGAGGAGGTAAAGGCGCTAGGGTCAATTTAGTTCTCCAAAAAACATGTCCACACACATCAGGCCACTGCATTCTTTCAGCTGGATCTTTTACTAATAGAGAATTGATTAGATTAGCAAAATGACGGCTTGGAGTACCGGGAAGAGGTGGTGTTGGCTCTGAAAGGATGGATTTTACTAGATGAGTGAACTCTTTTCTCACAAAGGGAGGTCGACCAGCATAGCACTCGTATAGTACACACCCTAGTGCCCAAAGATCAGATGTATAAGAATGGACTCCTCCATCCTCGAAGAGCTCAGGAGCCATGTAAGAGGGTGTTCCACGTTTTGCTTGAGGCAACTACAAAAGTTCATGGAAGCACAAAAACAAGAAGAAATGTAAGAAAGACTAATGTCAAATCTTGATGACTAAGTCCATCAAAACCATAAACATAACATGTAAATCATTAAATAATGTACGATAACATACCATGGAAGAAGGAGTTTTAGATATCTCACTCAATTTCCTTGCCAATCCAAAATCACATAGCTGTGTTCACAAAGATAAGGATGTTTGTTAATACATAACCAATATCTTCACTCCATCCAATCATAAGAGAAAACAAAATGCATAATCACCTTTGTATGTCCATTCTCGTCCAATAAGATGTTGGATGGTTTCAAGTCACAATAAATGATTCCCTTTGAATGTAAAAACCTGACAATAGTGACCACAGCCCGAAAATATTGCATGTAACAACTACATGAAAAGATATAAATAAAATAATGAGCATTTCTTACTGCAAAGCTTTGACAAGGCCTAGAGCAAGATCATGAATAGAATCTTCAGGTAGCTGATTATCCTGTAATTCATCTATAAAGAATTAAAAAAGCAGTTCTAAATTTCCACGACATAAATCAAAAGACTCCATGTTAGTAATAATGATAAAATTCTTACAATATTAAATAGATACTAAACTATGCAAACCAGTGATTCCACCATTTCTGAATCATTAACTTTTCCATGAATTAAAAGCAGTGATTAATTTTAGACAGCTCTCAAATAACTAAGATGAGACATAATTTAGAAAAAGATATTAGGCTGATTAAAGTATGTGGTTGTAAAACCCTTTTAAGTTTTTTGAAATTTATATCCGTTTAGCACCACTTGTATTAAGTTCTCTAAGAAAACACATTAAGGCATCTTTACTCTCCTTCAAGCCCCCCCTCTCCTCGACCCCTTAACGGGCAGAAACTTGATGTAATCCTCGGTCACTTTAAACATACACACAGGCACACACACACTGGGGATCCAATATGCTAAGTTGGTTTGAGTATAAAAGTCAGCAGTTAAATTAGAATGGATCACATAACTGCAATCTGTCTGCAAACAAAGTATCAGGATTGAATGTTATCCCATTTATGGATACATTTTGGTGGTTCAGGATTATTGGGTAAAAGATTAAATGCAGCTGAGAGTTATATCATTTTTGCCACCTCTAGAAAATCTATATAATGTCAAAGATCATCTGTCTTTTGTAGGATGTAACAATCCATGTACATGTCCTTGTTACTTTAAATCCATTGGAAATATATCTACCCATGTAATTATCAACGATGTTTCCCATAAAGTTGGCTACAGCCTTCATGCTTAGGAAAGAATCAAAGCATAAAAAGTGTACGCAAAAACAAAAGGGAAGGATACCTGCCGTAGTAAGGCCATTAAATCACCTCCAACACAGTATTCCAGAACTAACCACAGATGAGCAGATGTTTCATAACTGATGGCAAATAAAAAAGCTTGTAAAAGAGAAGCAATGCTTTTGATTAACATAAAATAATCAACCATAACTCCAAGTGAAAAGAAATATATTAAAATTTAAATAGAAAACATCAAGCAACCCAACTATACCAACCATAGCGACATTTGTAGTTCTGCTAATTAGCAAACTTACCAGGAATAGAATTTTAAAACATTTGGATGATCGAGAGAGTGAAGTATTGGAACCTGCATTAAAATCAATAAACAAAAAGCCCAAGCATTGGGTCAAATTTCTGTTGGATTTCAATTGCAACCAATGTGAAATTAACTAGGTCTTGTGGAAGTCTATCTCTGGACTTGGATTCAATCTACTAATAACATATATTTCAAATTAAAAGCAATAATATCACTTTAAACACCACATTTTGCTCATGGTATGTCATAGTTGCTAACTACCTAGTGATTAAGCTTAAAGTTGTTAAAAAGCCACAACTTGCCAATATCACTTCAGCCTTTAAACATTTCAAATCTGCTTATAAATCATCAAAAGACCACACTAATCTTACATCCTTTTAATCTGATCTTAATTTTTTGCAGATTCACGTTTCAACCACCAATTCAAATAAAACTATATATAACCACGCAGATAAAACATCAAACTCAACTACTAAATTTTGCTTACTTCTTGAAGAACCTTGCTCTTCTGTGATTTATCAACGCTCTTAATAGCGAAATACTCGATTGTCTTCTTCTTCCTCCCTTTATAAACAGTCTACACAATCCAAGAAAGTTAAGTGAATCTCAAACTATATCGAAATGATCGCTGCCAAAATTTGAGACAGTTGAGTGAAGTTACCGAGCACTTGCCGCGGCCAATGGCCTCGTAGATGTGATACTGATTCATTTCAGCAATCTACAGTTATTGAGCAGTGAAATGCCTACAGAGAAAATGCCAGATGGGAATTAAAAATTTGGGAACATTCGCTGGAACTAAGGAATGGATATGATTATAATAAGAAACGGCTAGTGAGTGATCGGTCTAATGAAGATGGAGAATGAGTAGACGTACTGTGTATATGAGCGGGAAAATGAATGTGATTGAAAATCAAATGCTGGTATTATTAAAAACCTGTCGCGGATGAGGTGATTATTGTATCCAAACACAACGGGGCTTGCAACGGCATAAAAGTGACGTGCTTGCACCTCCCAGTGTCTGCTGGTAATTTAAGGTGTATGCTTTTTGACTTCGTAAGGAAAAGCATAGACACCACCGTCAGCCCTGCCATGTCGGATAGGTACCAACACGGGCCCATCTGACCTTCGGCCGAAGGCCAAAGGACATTTCCCACCCATAGTTTGAGGCGGGGACAAATTCCCACCTACTTAAGTTTAAAAGCCTGAAGTCCTACCCATTGACTGTTAAATTTAACAGTCAACAGTGAGTCAAAGGGTAAATTTGTCATTTTAGAGTTAAAATTTATAAAAATATAAAATAATATTTAAATATATATAAAAATATATTAAAATTTATAAAAAAATTTATAAAATTTTAAAAAATATTTAATTTAAAAAAATAAAAACCAGCCACCGCCGCTGTGCCGGCGGCGGTGGCCGCAGTTAATAGAACCAGGGGGCTGTTCCGGCCACCTGGCTCCAAGGGAGG
>JAJEJH010000575.1:9093-25936 GCA_026122585.1 Anacardium occidentale
TTTTATAGGCAAAAAGTTGTGTACTATAATTTTCATTTCCCTGATGTGAATTTTCTTCTATAGTTTTCCGCTTGTTTTGACTATTCTTTTGTTTTCTGCATTTAAGTGTAAACAAATCTTATTGATTGTGGTTGGTAGGAGATACTCTAATATTGAGTACAAGTATTGTGTCAGACACATGTACATAAATTTTATGGGAATGTTTAAGGGTAAAAAGCTCAAAGACTTACTCTAAGATGTTGCAAAGATAATCTATAATGGCCTTTTTAATATTATTACAGAGAAATTTGAAGAAAAAAGTCTAAAAGCTCTAGCTTGGTTGCATGAGAGGTCATTCAATATATAGAACAAATCAGAATTCTCCCTATAAGTTCATGTGATCTCTTTCTAAATAACTTATATGATTGCTTCAATAAATACATCTTAAAAGCAAGGGATAAAGGCATAATTACAATGATAGAGATGATCAAAACTTAGTTGATGTTAAGGACTGGTAAAAATCTGAATAACATGAAAAAGGTTTAAAGAAATTTATACCCTAAAATCCATAAAAAGTTAGATCAATTAAAGGAAAAGTACTTGAATTTTACCTTAGTATAATGGTAGTACCTCTGTAAAGGTAAGAAGATCTAGAGTGCAAATGGTAGTTGACTTAAAGGTAAAAATCTGCACATGTAGAAAGTGGGATATAACTGGAATCCCTTGTGTTCATGTCATTTTCTCTATATATGGTAATAATGAACACCCTAAAAGTTATGTCAATGAATATTATCATACAAGTACTTATTGTAAAGTGTATAGTCACTTCATTCAACCACTGCCCTTTCCAGATATATAGCCTTATAATGATGTACCTTTAATCAATCCACTTCCATTAGTTAACAAGTCAAAGAAAGAAAGAAAACAAATGGTAAAACAAAAGAAGCTAAAAAGATTGAAAGTAGTCAAATAAAGTAAAAATTATGTCAAAAAGGAAATTTTGTTGTTCATTATAGAGTTTATAGACAAGCAGACCATAATAGTAAATTTTATAGAGTGCTTGTAAATTTCCTTCTAACTCATATTTGTCAAACCTGTTATTTTTTATAATAATACATGATATTATGAATCAATATTTGTAAGGAAAAGGAAAAGGGTTTTAAACCTATCTATTGGTACACATGATAGTGGTACGGACCCTTTTGCATCTTCTATGATAGTTGGGAGTAATGACCTAGATCAACCAACAAGTGAAACTTTAATGCCAAAACAACCACCAAAGCACCCTTTATATATAATAAAGGTCCCACAGTAGGCATCTTTTAGTAGATTATCAACTCAAAAATTAAAGCCTAATAGAGGAAGGAGAAGACCAATTTTATCAAGATTCAGAAACACTACTTAGTTAGGAAGTGTTAAGTAGTTTTTTAGCTTTGAGTGGTTGTCAACTTTGGTTTACAACTTAAAATTAAGTGTGATGATGTAAGAAGGTTTCAAGAATGTTGAAACCTTCCCAATCATGCTTGTAACCTTCCTAATTATGCTTATAACCCATTGCAATTGTTATTACTATAGTAGGTGTGAATGGAGTAAATGTTAATGCAATGATACAGTAGATGTTAGTGTGATTGTCTTCTTGTTTTTGTATAGTATGAATGGCTATCCACTTCTGTAATAAATGTTAATCTAATAGATGTGTTTGATAATTGATGTAAATATATTAGATTTTAATGCATTATATGTTAAATGATGTATGAATGTCTCCTTTTTTTTATAGTATGAATGGTTGTTCACTTATATAATACATGTTAATGTAGGAGATCTGTTTGACAATTGCTATTAATGTAGTGGATGTTAATGCAATGATACAGTAGATGTTAAGTCAACATGTCTCTTCTTTTTTATGCAGTATTAATGCTTGTCCACTTCTGAAGTATGAATGGCTATCTATTGATATTGCTTACCACAATAGCAATAATATATTACTGCTATTCTTGTTTATTTATGTTTTTGTAGTTACATTAGCCTCTATAATAGCTGCAAAGGTTTGCCTAATTGTATATAATTATTAATGACCACAATTACAAAACTCTTAATAGTGAGTGACCACTATTCATAGTATTGAAAATCTAGTGACCATAATCATATTTTTTTTGAAAGGATAAGTGGTCATGAAACAAATAGATGATAACATAAATGACCATAACTATAATACTTTCCATAGTCTGTTGTTGCATATCCTTTCAAGTTCGAGTGTAGCTAAAATAGGTCATTTCCTGGTACTCTAAAGCAAGTTTAATACACACAATACATACATAAACATCAACTCCATTTATCAACAACACAATGCATAGAAATTTACGATTACCAATATAGTTTTCGTCGTATAGTTAAACTTTTTATACACCAACAAAATGTTTTTACCACTATTAACATAACAATCCCAATCTAGACCCAGACTCCTCTACATAAACTATTTCCTCTTTGCCTTTGTCTGAGTTTCTCTTCAATCTCTAGCCTATCAATTTTCCGTAATAGACCAACTATGACATGTCTAGCCCGTGATTGTATTGAGAGATCTACTCATTGAAAATAATGATAGGATCCTTCTACCTACAAAATTTTAAAATATCAACCATTATCAATGAAATCCTAATTTTACTCAATAAACCCCAAATTTTGTATAAAATCAGTTATAACCTATTTCATATCCTGTACAACCAAAGAATTGCCTTCAAAGGTTGAAATCAATCCACGATGTCCTTAATATAGCAACTTCATTACAAAAACAAATTATCAATTAAAAACATGAAATTTTTCTCTATTACTTTTAACGGATTCAACAATTGAGATTTCCATAAATATAATAAACATATTTCCTTTGTAAGCCCTAATTGTATTTTTGACACAGATAACTGAAGATAAATAAGAGAAGTTTCAAGTACTATAAATGACGACAAATTTCAACTAACAAATAGTAAAAAAAGAGATAAGTAGTGAATACAGTCAGTATTAGGGAGAATAATTTTGACAATGGAAAAATAAGGCAAGAGTTTATACGAGAGAAAAACAATAAGGTTTTCTAAATGTTATGCCATGTCATCAATCTCTTCCTTATTGTGTTGAGTTAACTTTATTGTCATTAGTCATATCACCGTTTGTCACAAATTCTAACAACAAAGTTAAGAAATGATTGATGACTAACGTAATCTAAAGTTCAATAATTTTCTTGCAATGTTTTAAAAGTTAGTGATCATAGATACAATAACTGTACACTTCACTGATCATGAGTACACTTAAGCCTAAAAGATAAGGATTGTCCATAAATAATTATGTTACTTATATAGCCAAAGTTTTGAATTCATGCCTTAGTTTAGTCTAATTGGCAAATAGAAACAGTTTTCAAAAAAAAAAAATAAATAAAAAGTTCAGAAGTAAATGTTTTAAAAGTATACATGCATACTATAGAATGTATTAGATATACATTTTGTCTTGCATGTGAGATATCATGCCTACATATTATATTATATTATATTACATTATACCTATGACATACAAATGAACAAATCATATATATTAATTTTAAATTAATTAGTTTATTTGAAGAAATTTATTATATGGACATATCTTATATTTGTTACCTCTCTACTAGGTTGCCAGTTATTTTCAACTGGCGGTATGCCCAATGATGCACAAATCTTGGACAATTGAGATTGAACTGCATTCAAATTATTACTATAATCTTTTCGCAGTGTTTTCAGTTGCTTTTTCGATTATCTTATTCTTTAGATGACATCATTATTCATACTTGAAGGGTTGCTTGAATGGTGAGATGATGATATCGATGCCCTATACATACTAGGAGTGGGACTTAATCCTAATCCACATATCCGATTATGTCTTTCTGGTCTCATCGCTTTAGTATATGCATTATCCTCAATCTCCGGAATACTTCCATTTGATTCATGGATAGAACTCTGTATCTCATTTATCTTCTTTTAGATGAGTTTCTAAACCCATTATAAAAAGCAATGTTTTATTAATTTCATTTTTCATAAACACAAATAAAGTTACACACCTTAAACTTATAATTGCATGTGTATAGTCTTGATTAATTGGTCTTCCATATTTACGAGTCTGATGGGTTGCTATGAACACCTTGGCTCGTGACGACTATTCACCATTTGATGTTTGTTCCTCGCATTTATAAAGATACATTTATTATATGAATAAAATTATAAAGTTAACAAAGGCAAATCAACTGACCATTAAATCTATTAATCTTGCAATACTCTTTGTTCCTCTAGTATGTGGCATTATTTGGACAAAACGAGTCCTTTTATTTGTTCCACTACGTCTTTGAGATAAATCAAATGGTCAAGAAAAAGCAAAAATTCATCATTACCTAACTGTTCAAGAAGAAACAAAAATTATTATACATTACCCTATTCTGAATACCACTTCATAATAATTGTCGTCCACTGATCTCTTAGAATTTGATCTGATTTATTGTTGCCAAGATCATCAATATTGGGATACTTTCGTAGTACTCTGATTTTAGGTCATACTTATAATCTTTCTATTTTTTACCCAGAGACTGTAACACCTATTTGTCCCTTTCTAGAGGATATGTAAATCTTACCTGAAAAATAAATTTGCCATTAAATTGCGTTCTTTGCCCCATAATAAGTAATGCGACAGTTTAGATAGATAATAAATGCAATCTTACCTTAATGAGTCTAAGAATCTTCTCTTTCTTTGATGGTGAAATTCGCCTCCAATCTTGTATATTTAAAGGGAGCAATTGACAGTTTCTTACTAAAGTTTCCCAAAAACTGGCCAACACACAGGCTTCGGGACCAACTCTTTGGTTTATATCGTTAAATTGCACAACAACCTTCTTGCCCAAGTGCATATTCCAAACGTCAGTTATCAAAGTTGGTCCTCATTGTTTTGTTTTTGGTTCATAACCTATAACACATAAGATGAATAGTAACAAATCATAATCATAATTGATAATAAAATGTAATAAATTTTAATAATGTGTTATCCTTTACCAATTGTGGCTGGCATCCTCTCCTGGTCTTGATTTGATGCTTTAATGTCTTGAGAGGATTACCCAATGAAGACTGTTCATAAATTTCTCTACCTCAGTATTTTTAAGTTGCAATTTGCTAAAAAAAAGTTTTCATTATTCATAAATTCATATGCAAATATATGCAATATTTATAAGGTTGCAACATATAGATGAAAAAATCAATAACACATCTCATATATGCAATTACAAGTCATATCAAATATGAAATTTCTGTTTGACCTTAACTAACACCACCATCATCATTATCCCATATTTGTAGTCAGTAAACACATCAAAAAAAATACCATCTATATCACTCATAACTAAAACAAAATCATCATTTTCTATCTTCATCTGACTTTCTAAATGGAGAATAATCGAACTATCATCAACTCTATTCACGTTAATATCCCCGTCAAAAGTATTATCTCCTAAATAAAAGGTATCTCTAGGCCTTATTGGCAAAGGAACAAACCATTGTTCATCTCTTCGATCTTAGACAAAGATAACTTATTGAGCCTCAAAAGCAAACACAAAAAGTTCATCAAGTATATGATTGCCAGTGTGAATTAGGTGAGCAAAACTTATTATTGTAAATCCTTATGCATCCTGTGTTATGCCTCTACCGTGAGTAATATTAACTCAGTCACATCTGAATAACACAATCTTAAATTCATCATAATAGTTGAGTTTAACAATATTAGTTAATGCACGCCACATCACCTAACAATGGCCTTGAATCACTAGTACTTGCATAACTTTGGGTTTTGCAACCACCATTACTCTACAATTTTGTGTACTCATGTCATTTTCATGCTCTTTCATTCAAAATCTATACCCATTATACAGAACAAAAGATTTGAACCTCTTTGCTATATAGTTTAGACCACATATAAGAGCTCTAATTTTAGTTATAAAAGGCTCATTCATCACGTGTCAAATCTTTCACCTAAAAGCAATATAAATAGTTATTTTTGATATCTTGTAATATATATATATATATATATATATATATATATAAATAGTGTTATATATTAATGACGTAAAACTCTATTGACCTTTTCCTTGAACCATTCATGAAAGGATTCGCTATGTAAGCAGTCAACCTCATGTTGAGTTAAACGTCGTTAATGATAAAGTCTTTTGGTAACTTCAACATGTTCTCTGCAATTTATGAAGATATAAATAAAATATCATCCCAAAGTGATGTAGGTATATATATTGATATGTTCGTTGTCAAAGATAACTTACTCTCTACACCTTTGGACTATATCCAAATCACAGTTGAAAAGGACATAATGTTGTGCTTGTACCCACATATTTTCATCCATCATGAAACCCTGAACACTTCTAGATAGTTGTCTAACATCAAGGAATAGGATTGATTTGGACCCAATTTCATTAATAGTGTTTTTTATGCTCTGTCTTTATTTATCATCATCTAAGTATCGAGTTCAAAAAGCCAAACACTCTATAGCAAGATATGCTTTAGCAATCAAACCCTTTAGACACGCTTTATTACAGATAGTTGATTTTAAAGTGCCTAATAACCTAATGAATGACAAAGTTTTAGATTATTTGCAAAAAGAGACTTTGAAAGTATATTTATTTTTGGCAGTTACCTTTTGATTGAATACATCCATCAGTAATGCACTGGCCTAGCAAGCCTCATTCCTGTAGTCAAATGAACAACCCAATGTACCATAATTACGAAAAATATGGGAGGGAGGACGGGGCCAAGGGGTAACGGTGAAATTTTTTCCATATTATAGAGTGTTAACACAATATTTCTTTCAAGTTCCTCAAGATCACAAATTCGAAGAGACTTAACACATAAAGCCCGAAAAAAGTTTGATATTTTAGTTAAAGTGAACCTTACTTTCATAAACAATATACCTCGTAATGTAAGTGGAAGAAGTTATTGCATTAAAATATGGTAGTCATGAGTTTTTAAACCACATAATTTATGTTATTTATGAACACATCATGATATGTTTGAGACATAAACATTTGCAAATTTTACCTTTTCCAACACTTTATAAAAGATTTCCTTCTTATGTGACGCTAATGTATAATATGCCGGTAGTAAATAGGTTTTTCTTGAATCCCCCTGTTAGGGCTATAACTCCTTCTTGATGTTTATCTCTTGCAAGTCTTGACAAGTATAAATGTTATCCTTAGACTTTTTATCATTATTGAGAATTGTATTCACCACATTGTCACAAACATTTTTCTTTATATGCATCATATTAAGGTTATGTCTTATTAAGTGTGACTACCAATACGGTAAGTGGAAGAAAATACCTTTTTTTTCCATGTTTTTGGTTTGACCCCTGTAACTTTTTTATGCATCTTTCCATAGCTAAACTTGATATCTTTCAATTGATCTAAGATGGCGAACCTAGATGATGGAACTAGACTAGATCTTAATTCGGTTATCCTATCAAATGATTTTGCATCAAATTGAAACTTATAAGTGATGTCCAAAAATAAGTGATGGCTCGTTAAACAAAACTTTTTACCATTCCTCAGATGCCTAGAGTTTGTCTCTGTATTATAACAAGGACGTGTGAAACAATTATGCGTGTTCCACTTAGATAGATTACCATAAGCTAGGAAATCAATTATGGTCCATATAATTGCTGCATATAATTGGAAATTTTATATTGATAAAGCATTAAAATTTTCCACTCCTACCTTCTATAAGTCCTTTAGGTCCTCTATCAAAGGTTGTAGGTAAACATCAATATCATTACCAAGCTCTAAAAAACCAAGAATTAACAATGAGAGTATGCTAAATTGTTATTTCATGTACAACCATGGTGCTAAATTGTAAGAACATAAGAAAACCGGTCATGTGCTGTAAGTACTTTGTATAGTATCAAACGAATTGAAACCGTCACTCACTAAATCCAACCTAACATTACATGGTTATTAACCAAATGTAAGGTAGATCAAGTCAAAGCTTTTTCATCCTTCTTAATTAGTTAGATGTCTCATAATTTCATCCTTAGTACAGTGTTTGTCATGCCATGTCATCAACTTTGAAGTTTTTTAAGACATGAATAACCTTTGAAGTCTTGGTTTGATAGGAAAATACTGTAACACTTTCGATGGAGTTTGTTTTTTCTTGACCAAATTAGAATTTCCTATGCCATTACATGAATCAATCTCAAAATTTTTCCATCGAGACGCCTCACAAACTAAGCATATGTCATTAGAAGTTCTTTCTTTCTCAAATAGCATACTTTCATTAGGACAAGCATCAATTTTAACATATTTAAGTCCTAAGGTATCAGTAATATTTTTGATTTCATGAAAAGAATTTAGTAGTGTCTCATCCTTTGGGAAAGCATATTTTAAAAGCTTAATTAAAGCATCAACCAATT
Source organism: Anacardium occidentale (assembly GCA_026122585.1). NCBI lineage: Eukaryota > Viridiplantae > Streptophyta > Magnoliopsida > Sapindales > Anacardiaceae > Anacardium > Anacardium occidentale. The sequence goes on from JAJEJH010000575.1 coordinate 17,539, forward strand.
CATTAGACCAACTATAATGACATTTTAAATTATAAAGATGCAAATGAAAGACAATTTAGTAAAATTTTTACACTCTAGATATAATTCTTTCTTAACATTTTTCGTTATTTTCCTTAAATCTTCTCTTTGTCCAATAAATTGGTCTGTATTTTCATTCATCACAGTAACGTCAACATTGGGCTCCATTGCATCTCTGCTATGCATATATGCATCCAAATGCTGTCCAGATATCCCTAGAACACCATGTAACATTTCTGTCAGGTCATTATCTGTAGTCATTTCTTTCTATACTTAGACACTTAGGGTAGACTCCTATGGAATTGTATATTCATCGTGACAATACCAAGTGGTATACCCAACCATAAAACCATGAACCACTAAATGATCATATAGCTCTGCTCGATTTCTGTAGTAGTAATTGACACACTTTTTACAAAGATATGGAACCTTATAAGTACTTGATTTACTTTGAAATACAAAATCAAGGAAGTTATTCAACCCTTCCAAAAATTGTGTAGTAACTATATCGAAACTTATCCATCTCCTACGCTTGCGATTATCCATAAAAACGTACTGACAAATAATTAAACAGTTACAATTATATGAAATGAAAAAATCAAATCAATCATACCATGTAACTTTTATTAATTATATTAAAATTCAAATACTCATTTGTTAACAAAAATCAATAGTTGAGTCTAGAGGTAAGCTGTTAAAATTTAATGGTTAAAAAATAATATAATGTTAAAATAATATTTGTAAAAATTAAAAATATTTGATGAGTTGGTATCTAAATTTTTAAAAAATTTGACGGATATTCATTTGTGTTTGACTTACTCAAAATCATTAATTATTTAATTTAATCAAAAATATTAAAATATGAATTTTTTTTAATTTCCAATTGAAGATAAACTAAAGTAAATATATAAACATATCATTTTTAAAAATTTATAATAAAATGCGGTGAATTTTTACGCAAGTCATAAGACATGTTTCAAAAAAAAAAAAATATAAACGTATCATTTCAAAAAATTAAATAATTGGATAAGCTGAAGTAAATATATAAACATATCATTTCAAAAAATTCAATAATAAAATGTAAATTTTTTATAATTCCAATCTAAAAGTTTCCAATAATAAAATGTAAATATCTAAAGTGAATTTACTCATGCAATATAATTTAAAAATAAAAATTAATATAAATGTATAAGAGTTTATATATTTTTTTACTCATGAACTGAATTTACTTATGAATTTTTTTACTCCTTTCTAATAATAAAATGAATTTACTCATGAATTTTTTTCTCTATTCCAATAATAAAGTGAATTAACTCATGAATTTTTTGAATTGAATTTTTTTTAAAATGTCAATTTTTTTTATTTCCAATCTAAGGGTTTCTAAGATAAGCTAAAGGATTATTAATTTTAGGATTTCAATAATTTAAAGGATTTCAATTAAACACTTCAATAACACATACAAATCAGCCCTCCAATTGGCTAGATTTTAATAATTTGCTTAATATAAGGATTAAAAACTTAATAAATAATAAACTTTAATATTTCTTCACAAAAAAAAAAAAAATCCTAACTTTTAAGTAAACTTACAAGTTTTTTAGCAAAATGAAAGTCTAGTTGAAGGAGGGAAGAAGTTGTAGTCTCCAAATGAAGAAGAAATGGCCAAAATCTGCCAAAAAAACACTAGAACTGACAAACACAACGATGTTTTTAAGTACCCTTTACCAGCGTTTTAAAAATGGCAGTAAATACCTTAGGCTTCAACAACATTTTAAGTGGTGATTCAGAAAACGATGGTATATATCACTTTCAGCGACATTTTTAGTGATGTTTTTGGAAAACACCGCTAAAGGTCATGTTTTTAGCGGTGTTTGGACAAACGCCACTTAAAAAAGTCCATCAAAACCCTTTTCTCTTGTAGTGTCCAAGGCATTTCTAACTATACATAACTTATTAATAATAAGATATAACAGCATACATGCATGATTAGTAATATAATGCATGACATATCATTTCAAGGTTTTTAGAAATAGATCCAAGGATCCAATAGCATGTTTTTAAGGTATAGATATACGATGTTCTAGACATCAGTTAGGAGTGAATACAAGAGGGCACTTATGAGTTCGTACACTTGTTAGAGAGGAAAATTAGAGTCCGCTTAAGAGGACATAGTCATTGACCAGACTCGTTAGAGAGAGTGCTGATTGTGCATTAATAGATTTTAGTAGGATTAAACTCCACGGTATATACTATAAGTATATATTCAGGATCTTTGGATCACAACTTTTATTTCAGACAGAGTTTTTAGAAAATCATGCCTAAGGGCAATTTTTATGATTATTCAGCATACACATGACATTAGCATTCACATTCCATGTCATGTATAGCATTTCTTGAGAAATAAAACAAATAAAGACAAAGAACACTACGGAATACAAATGCATTTTAGAAATAGAGAAATAAGAAAATAGTAAAGCAGAAAATAATGTGACAAGTCACGAGATCAAATAGAGTTTGAAACTTGCTAGTGTTAGAGATCAAAAACACTTACTGAGCGATTTTATCACTCACCCATACTTTCCTATTTCTTTCTAACAGGTCAATGAGTGCAGAGGGCTGAGTAGGAGCGAGGAGGCTATCGGATTTTGGGGATACGGCTTGATAGCAGATAACATGTTTATGGCTCACGTGCTTTTGTATAGTTTTGATCATGTATATGTGTGTATTATACTATATCAGTAGCATATTTTATACATGATAAACTTGGGAATTTTAAATCCATAATCAGTTTCTTCTTATTATTATTAATAGTAAATTATATTTACAGTTTTTGTATGCAAAACTTTCTTTCAAAAGCAGTTTTTACTATAAAGATCTCTGCTGCAAGTATTTTATTAGTATATATTATATTATAAATAACAGTTTATAGTGACCTAGGGTGGGGGTCATCACAAAATCTGAGGAAGGTAAAGACTTTATTAGTGGTAGAGACTCAAGATAACTAAAGAGGTCCATAGTTTCTTTGGATTGACAGGATATTAAATGGTGGTTGCTTCTCAAATATACCTATGAAATTGAAGAAAAATATTTCGCTCTCCACTCTTTTTCTTTACTAACTCTCTCTCTTAAATTGATGTATTCTTCTAGGTTTGATTAATCAGTCGAACGGTGCAAAAAAGTGATATTTGTGTTTCTTTGTTCTTAATCAACAATTGTAATAGTTTGTTGTACGAATTACCAAGCAGGTCTATTTGTATAAATAGTTTGCAAACCCTAATTCGATACTGTTCATAAAAAATAAAGGAATTTCTTTAGAAAAATTTGATCATTTAACTCTCGTCGGTTTGGTTGAGCTACTTGTATTTTAGGATTGTATGGGTTTTCAAGAAATTTTACTTTAATCTTCATTTTGTTAGTTTTCTTTCTTTAAAATTAACTAAAGGAAATGAGAGTTAAGGTATAATTTTGACAAGTGCTTTTTATCATGGTTTACCTGGGGCGTACTCAATGCTTGCACCCATGAGTGCACTTAGCAGAGCCTATGGATGGCAGTTACTAGATAACTACTGAAAACTACTAAGCGCTTGCTAACAATTTATAGTAGTTTCTTAGCCAGCTCAAAAATTAAGTAGATGATTCCTCTTTTATTTACGCAATAATAGATAAACACAAGCGCCAGTACACCATAAACACATTATCTCATCCTCTTTGTTTCTGATCCATGAGAAAAACCTTTGTATCATGATCAATGTAAAATCTAGTAAACCATGGACTAAATTTTCATTACAAGATTATTAGAGATTCAAAGATTATTGTGAATCACTCCAGTGATTCTGTACAACACCAAATGCGAGGCATTTATAAAATCACACTTCTACAAATTATATGAATTTTCCTTACTTGGGTATCAAAGCTTAGCTTGAGCGTTTCCATGCAATTTATTGCATGTTTCTTGTTTTTAATGTGATAGTTGATTGCTGAGATCATGCTTTGAGCACCTAAAGAGTTGTTAATTTATTAGTGAGCATTCAAATGTAAAAATTAAGCGATGAGATGTCAGATTCCTAGAAGAGGAATTCTCAAGTAAATAAGCGGCAAGCAAAGGCTTACAACTCTACAAAAAGGCAAAATGCATCTATTGTATGTAAGACGAGAATTTCAATAGCAAGGACATTTGAAAGATTGTGTGACGTGAATGGTTGTACAGAGGAAACAACAGAGATTTTTCCAATGAGGGTCAACTCCTAATGGAAGTAGAAATGTGATGTCTACACTTACAAATAGCAGGCTTGATAGGAGGAAGATGAAGGAACCAGTTTCGCATTACGTGTTTCGTATGTCAATCCATTCAAGGCCAGACAAGTGATTTTTTTCAGAGATTGTGCGATAATTGTAGCCACCTCACCTATAGCTCATTCTTAATTGTAGATAGAGGTGGAACTCTACTTATGATATGTTTGTAAGTACAATCAAGTTCAAAGAGGTGTTTTTAAGAAGTAGAGATCAAGAGTCAAATTATACTTCTTCCTCAAAACTAGAACATTAGGAGAACGCGGTGAAAGTTTGTTCCATTTTGGAAGTCATTAGTTTTTCCACAAATATTATCTTCGGGAGTGACTATCCAACTTCAAATTTATTTCTTTATAAAGTTTTTCAGGTGAAAGTATTGTTAGATGAAAAGTCACAAGATGAAGATAATTCTATCTAATCCATGGTAGCCATGATGAAGATGAAGTTTGATAAGTATTTAGAGGAGTGCAATTTGTTAGTGGTTGTAGCTGTAATCTTGGGTTCTAGATGCTAAATAAGGGCAATTGAATTTTGCTTCCCGCAAACGTTTCCTCAACATGAAGCAGAAGCAAGTATTTTAAGAGCACAAAATGCCTCGTACGAACTTTACGAGGAATGTATGGTTGAAAGTCGATCTTCTAACTTGAAGCAAATTGCTAAAACCCAAGTGGTTGATCAGGTGAGTGTGTCGCGTGGCACTTTTGGCTGGTCAATATTTAAGCAGTTTGTGAGGCAGTGAAAATTAAACTATTCAACCACAAAAATTTGAGTTAGATTGTTATCTAGATCAGGGGTATTATTTATGCGAGAGGGACAAAATGTATTTGATGCTCCATAGTAGTGGAAGGTCAATACTAAAAAGTATCGTATTTTGTCTACGATGGCTTGTGATTTATTAGTCATTCCTACCAGCACAGTGGTTTTGGAGGCTAGTTTTACTCTTAGATGTAGAGCCATTGACACTTATGAAGGTTCATTGTGCCCGGAAACAGTGCAAGTTCCATTCTGTGACATAATTAGTATTTCAATTTATACTCTTAAAAACTTTCGCAAAATACAATAAAAATTAAATAGGGAAAACAAACATAAGCAAATTGACATGTTATAATTTATTTCCTTTGTATAATTTTTAAAAGCTGAGGGCCTAAATTTGTTTTTTGGGTACACGAAATATATTTTTAATATCCTTGACTATGTGATCACAGGCTTACTTGCTCCCTCATGAAAAGTATGGCATCCATTATCCAACCTAACTATTATTCCAAATTGCATTTAACTTTTATTTTACTTTTATTGTATGTCAGTGAAATGCTTCTTATTGGTAAGGAAAAGTGAAAATATTCTTACCTTGTCTTAGTTTTCCCAGCAACAGCATGTACTTTTTCTTTAAAGATTCCTACTCAATGCATGGGACAACTATTTTTTCGAGTTAAAGGTATTCTTTTCTCCTATGATAAGGTTATGCTGTTTAAAAGATGTAACAACATGGCTAAGTTGATCAGGATAAACTTCATCTTGTTACCTAGTTTTGCATCAATGAGGTTACAAATCACTGTCCGTTTCCAATTGACAAGAATAAACCTAATAAAAATTATTAGAAACATCATAAGAACTTTCAAAGCACCCATATTCGATTGTAGTAACCGTACAATCGATCATATTATCAAGAAACTAAAAGTATGTTCTGAATTTGAAGTTCAGAAATAAAACCCTAATTAACTTATAATGTGAATAAATTTGTGAAAATAAGAACCCTAGTGTAGTTTGAAATTAGAAAAAAAGACTGTAAACAATATTGTTTATTTCATTCCAAGAGTATTACTTTCCACCCACTATCAAGACTATCAATTGGGTTGGCAAACCCGAAATCCGATTATTCAATTCAAAAAAATCAATTTTGAACATGGCAGAATTATGCAAATCCATATAAAAACATTTGTCCATTAAATTTTTAGGCTTAAGTTTGAGCAGTCTTTGCTCAAACATAAGACAGGATAAGATTTGAAAAGTGTAATATTTATTTATGTATATTAATGTTATATTTAGGTAATGTTCATTAATTTATTTCATATTTGAAAAAGAATAAATTTGAAATAAATTTAAATATTATATACATAAATGTCCACTGTTTGTCAATCAAGTTTAAAGTTGCATCCAAAGTATCTATTGCGCAACCGAGGAAGAAGCAACTTCACTTCCTCAACTTTAACTAAATTTAGTGGACAAATTATACTACTTAGAAAAATATTGAGGAACCTTTATTAAGATCCTTAAAATAAAAACTTATAACATTTCTCGCATTAAATTCTAAAATTAATCATAAACCTCCTCTAACATTTATCAAGCCCATTGTGAGATGCAAAAAAAAAACAATTGATGAAAAGTAGGACTGAATTCAAATCGAATATATTTAGATTTGTTTATGAGTTTGGCTCGAACAAGCCGGAAACAAATAATTTGAATCCAAACACAAATACAAACTCAAACTATAATTTTGAAAATTGACAAACATAAGTTTGAACACCAACTGTATGAACCGAATACGAACACAAATTTAAACTTAAATTAAAAAATTTTTAATTATTTTTCTTAATTATAATATTTAAATATTTTATAAATACAAATTATATGAACCAAATATGAATATAAATACAAATACGAATCAAATATGAATTGAACTATATAAACGAAATACGAAACTTCAAAATAAAAAATTTAACAAATATAAATACAAACCATAACAAACGAACCCGAACACAAATATATATATATATTTATTTGCATTCGATTCAGCTCAAATCCAGCCCTAATGAAAATGAAACAAAATAAAATTAAAATGTCTAAATTTAAAATATGAAAAGTTCAGGGTGGAAATAGAGTAAGGAAAAGTGCATACAAAGACCCGCGAAGTGACGGAGAAGTGCAAGGTAAAAGGTGTTGTCACTGAGGGGATATTGTTAAGAGTATGTGCTTCAGAGCCATTTATTTGCGTGTATTCAATTAATAAAATTGTAATTTTCTTTTTAACAGTTTACGAATGTGTTTTATATATATATGTTGTGTTTGATTTAAGAAATCTTTTATTACTAAAATTAAAAAATTACTAGATATATTACCTTAAAGATTAATTGATATACAAAAATAATGTGTTTGTGTAAATTAGTACATACACCTAATTATTGCATTGGGAGAGGCAAACCCAAGTCAAGTTGGGCTAAGGGAAAAGGGTTTAGGTCTAAACCCTAAGGTGTAGAACCCTTGGTTAATAAGCCCTAGAATTAGAACTAGGGATCGATGGTATAATGCTTGGTCACATAAATTGAACCAAATGATGAAGTAGAATAAAAATTAAAAGATTGCCCCCAACAATAAAATGTTTTTAAAAATATTAATTTTCATTTTTTTAAATAATATTAAAATAATATATAGGCCTAAGGGCCCAATGTTAGGATTAGTCTACCACACCCTATACAGGGTTTGGACAAGGGACTAATCTAGCTAGGCTTTGCATTTGATGCCAAGGCTTGGTTCTGTCCGTGTCTCCAAGGGCTCAAGCTTTCCATGGAATCAATTCTTGGGGGCCTAGTTCGACCCCCATTTTCCCTTCTCTAGTAACCATAGTATTTATAAAATAAATATTTTAGTAGATGGTTGTACATGTGATCTTTGGACTTAAGATCACTAGAGCTCCTACACCAATCTATGCAGTTTGATGCTACTTAATGTACTCCTTAAGTTAGGGTTATCAAAACAGTAGTTATTGGTTGTATTAAAAAGTGTGTTAAGACTATCGTTGACTGAAATAAAATTCGTTACTCTTAAGCGGAAAAGAAGATATCTCAATTTCATTTGATAGATAACAATAACCACTTAAATTTGTGGTCATTATATGATCAAATTATTGCTTAATCCAATATTAACATATCATCATTCTAGAAATTAATATTGTAATTCATAGGATATTCTTAGGTTGATATTACTTTTATATCTCAGTTTTAATAAAATATTCATTAATATAAGAAACTGCATAACAACTTGATTGTTGTTTGGATGGTCATGATATCTTATTAGAAAATCAATCTTGATCTATAAA
>JAJEJH010000575.1:29782-159635 GCA_026122585.1 Anacardium occidentale
AATTTCCTATGCCACTGCATGAATCAATCTCAAAATTTCTCTATCGAGACACCCCACAAACTAACCATACGTCATCAGAAGTTCTTTCTTTCCAAAATAGCATACTTTCATTAAGACAAGCATCAATTTTAACATATTTAAGTCTCAAGGTATTAATAATCTTTCTGGTTTCATGAAAAGAGTTTGGTAGTGTCTCACCCTTTGGGAAAGCATCTTTTAAAAGCTTAATTAAAGCATCAACCAATTTATTAAACCAACTATAACAACATTTTAACTTATAGAGATGCAAATGAAGGACAATTTAGTAAAATTCTTGCACCCTAGATATAATTCTTTCTTAGCATCTTTCGTTATTTTCCTTAAATCTTCCCTTTGTCCAACAAATTGATCCGTATTCTCTTTCATTATAATATCATCAACATTGGGCTTCATTGTATCTCTGTTATGCATACATACATCCAAATGTTGTCTAGATATCCCAAAAACACCATGTAACATTTCTATCAGGTCATTATCTGTAGTCATTTTTTTCTGTACTTAGACACCTAGGGTAGACTCCTATGGAACCATAGATTCATCGTGACAATACCAAGTGGTATACCCAACCATAAAACCATGAACCACTAAATGATTATATAGTTCTGCCCAATTTCTGTAGTAGTAATTGACACACTTTTACAAGGATATGAAACCTTATTAGTACTTGATTTACCTTGAAATGCAAAATCAAGGAAGCTATTCAACCCCTCCAAAAATTCTATAGTAACTGTATATAAACTCATCCATCTCCTACACTTGTGATTATCCATTAAAACGTAATAACAATTAATAAAACAGTTACAATTATATGTAATAAAAATACCTAATCAATCCTACCATGTAACTTTCATTAATTATATCGAAATCCAAATACTCATCTATTAACTAAAATCAATAATTGAGTCTAGTGGTTAGCCGTTAAATTTTAATGGTTAAAAAATAATATAATACTAAAATAATATTTGTAAAAATTAAAAATATTTGATGAGTGGGAATCTAAATTTTTAAAATTTTGACGAATATTCATTTGTGTTTGACTTACTCAAAAACATTAATTATTTAATTTAATCAAGAATATTAAAAAAAAAAAATTTAATTTCCGATCGAAGATAAGCTAAAGTAAATATATAAACATATCATTTTAAAAAATTCAATAATAAAATGTGAAATTTTCTTATTTTCAATCTAAGATAAGCTAAAGAAAATATATAAACATATCATTTCAAAAAATTAAATAATAAAATGTGAATTTTTTATTAATTTCCAATCTTAGATAAGCTAAAGTAAATATATAAACATATCATTTCAAAAAATTCAATAATAAAATGTGAATTTTTTATAATTCCAACCTAAGAGTTTCCAATAATAAAATGCGAATATCTAAAGTGAATTTACTAATGCACTATAATTTAAAAATACAAATTAATATAAATATATAAGAGCTTATATATTTTTTTTTTCACATGAAGTGAATTTACTCATGAATTTTTTTACTCAATTCCAATAATAAAGTGAATTAACTCATGAATTTGTTAAACTCAATTTTTTTTAAAATGTCATTTTTTTTAATTTCGAATATAAGAGTTTCTAATATAAGCTAAAGGGTTATTAGTTTTAAGATTTCAATAATTTGATGGATTTCAATCAAACACTTCAATAACACATACGAACCAGCCCTCCAATCGACTGGATTTCAATAATTTGCTTAATATAAGGATTAAAAACTTAATAAATAACAAACTTTATTATCTTTTCACAAAAAAATCCAAACTTTTAAGCAAACTTACAAGTTTTTGAGCAAAGGGGAAGTCTAGCTGGAAAAGGGAAGAAGTTGTAGTCTCCAAATGAAGAAGAAATGGCCAAAATCTCCCAAAAAAAGGCCTGGAACTGACAAACACAATAGCCTTTTTACTAGCATTTTTAAGTACCCTTTACTAGCAATTTAAAAACGCCACTTCAGTAGCATTTCAAGTGGTGATTTAGAAAAATGATGGCATATATCACTTTCAGTGACATTTTTAGTGGTGTTTTTGGAAAACACCGCTAAAGGTCACGTTTTTAGCAATGTTTGGATAAACACCGCTAAAAAAAGGCCATCCAAACCCTTTTCTCTTGTAGTATTCAAGACATTTCTTACTATACAAAACTCATTAATAACAATATATAACAGCATATCATGCATGATTTGTAGTATAGCGCATGGCATGTCATTTTAGGGTTTTCAGAAATTGATCTAAGGATCTAATAGCATATTTTTAAAGTATAGATATACGATGTTTCGGACGTCAGTTAAGAGTGAATACAAGGGGACACCTGTGAGTTCGCACACCCGTTAGAGAGGAAAACCAGAGTCCGCTTAAGAAGACATAGTCATTGACCAGACTCATTAGAGAAAGTGCTGGTTGTGCATCAATAGATTTTAGTAAGATTGAACTCACACGGTCAAGAAGTTAAAGTCCTATATTCATCAGTCTGGCCAGCACAACAATTATTTTCAGATACAATATTTTTTGATGCAGTTTTCAACATATATTATATGTATATATTCAAGATCTTTGGATCACAACTTTTATTTCAGACAGAGTTTTTTAGAAAATCATGCCCAAGGGCAAGTTTTATAATTATTTAGCATACACATGACATTAGCATTCACATTCTATGTCATGTACAACATTTCATAAGAAATAGAACAGATAAAGACAAAAAACACTACAGAATACAAATGCATTTTAGAAATAAAGAAAAAAGAAAATAGTAAAGCAGAAAATAATGTGACAAGTCACAAGATCAGATAGAGCTTGAAACTTGCTTGTGTTAGAGATAGAAAACACTTGTTGAGTGATTTTATCACTCACCCATCCTTTTTTGTTTCCTTCTAGCAGGTCAATGAGAGCAGAAGGCTGGGTAAGAGCGAGGAGGTTGTCGGATTTTGGGGATATGGCTTGGTAAGAGATAACATGTTTATGACTCACATGCTTTTGTATAGTTTTGATCATGTATATGTGTGTATTATACTATTAGTATATACTATATAAGTAGCATATTTTATACATGATAAACTTAGGAATTTTAAATGCATAATTAGTTTCTTCTTCTTATTATTAATATTAAATTATATTTATAGTTTTTGCATGTAAATCTTTCTTCCAACAGTAGTTTTTACTGTAAAGATCCCTGCTGTAGATATATTATTAGTATATATTATATTATAAATGGCAGTTTATAGTGACCTAGAACGAGTGTCGCCACAGAACCCAAGGTAAAGACTTTATTAGAGTGGTAGAGGCTCAAGATAGCTAAGAATGTCCACAGTTTCCTTGGATTGAGGGGATATTAAGTGGTGATTGCTTCTCAAATATACCTATGAAATTGAAAAAAAATATTTATCTCTCTCTCCACTCTTTCTCTTTACTAACTCTCTCTCTTAAATTGATGTATTCTTCTAGGTTTGATTAATCAATCGAACGGTGTAAAAAAGTAATATTTGTGTTTCTTTGTTCTTAATCAACAATTGTAATAGTTTGTTGTACGAATTACCAAGCAGGTCTATTTGTATAAATAGTTTGCAAACCCTAATTGGATACTTTTAATAAAAAATAAAGGAATTTCTTTAGAAAATTTTGATCATTCTACTCTTCTGTTTGGTTGAGCTACTTGTATTTTAGGATTGTATGGGTTTTCAAGAAATTTTACTTTAATCTTCATTTTGTTAGTTTTCTTTCTTTAAAATTAACTAAAGGAAATGAGAGTTAAGGTGTAATTTTGATAAGTGCTTTTTATCATGGTTTAACTGGGGCGTACTCAATGCTTTTACCCATGAGTGCACTTAGCAAAGCCTATGGATGGCAGTTACTAGATAACTACTGAAAACTACTAAGCGCTTGCTAACAATTTATAGTAGTTTCTTAACCAGCTCAAAAATTAAGTAGATGATTCCTCTTTTATTTACGCAATAATAGATAAACACAAGCGCCAGTACACCATAAACACAATATCTCATCCTCTTTGTTTCTGATCCATGAGAAAAACCTTTGTATCATGATTAATGTAAAATCTAGTAAATCATGGACTAAATTTTCATTTCAAGATTATTAGAGATTCAAAAGGTTATTGTGAATCACTCCAGTGATTCTGTACAACACCAAATGCGAGGCATTTATAAAATCACACTTCTACAAATTATATGAATTTTCCTTACTTGAGTATCAAAGCTTAGCTTGAGCGTCTCCATGCAATTTATTGCATGTTTCTTGTTTTTAATGTGATAGTTGATTGTTGAGATCATGCTTTGAGCACCTAAAGAGTTATTAATTTATTAGTGAGCATTCAAATGTAAAAATTAAGCGATAAGATGTAAGATTCCTAGAAGAGGAATTCTCAAGTAAAGAAGAGGTAAGCAAAGGCTTACAACTCTACAAAAAGGCAAAATGCATCTATTGTAAGACGAGAATTTCGATAGCAAGGACATTTGAAAGATTGTGTGACGTGAGTGGTTGTACAGAGGAAACAACAGAGATTTTTCCAATGAGGGTCAACTCCTAATGGAAGTAGAAATGTGATGTCTATACTTACAAATAGCAGGTTTGATAGGAGGAAGATGAAGGAACCAGTTTCGCATTGCGTGTTTCGTATGTCAATCCATTCAAGGCACCTCACCTATAGCTTATTCTTAATTGTAGATAGAGGTGGAACTCTACTTATGATATGTTTGTAAGTACAATCAAGTTCAAAGAGGTGTTTTTAAGAATTAGAGATCAAGAGTCACATTATACTTCTTCCTCAAAACTAGAACATTAGGAGAACGCGGAGAAAGTTTGTTCCATTTTGGAAGTCATTAGTTTTTCCACAAATATTATCTTTGGGAGTGACTATCCAACTTCAAATTTATTTCTTTTTAAAGTTTTTCAGGTGAAAGTATTGTTAGATGAAAAGTCACAAGATGAAGATAATTCTATCTAATCCATGGTGGCCATGATAAAGATTAAGTTTGGTAAGTATTTAGAGGAGTGTAATTTGTTAGTGGTTGTAGCTGTAATCTTGGGTCCTAGATGCTAAACAAGGGCAATTGAATTTTGCTTCCCACAAACGTCTCCTCAACATGAAGCAGAAGAAAGTATTATAAGAGCACAAAATGCCTCGTACGAACTTTACGAGGAATGTATGGTTGAAAGTCGATCTTCTAACTTGAAGCAAATTGCTAAAACCCAAGTGGTTGATCAGGTGAGTGTGTCGCGTGGCACTTCTGGCTGGTCAATATTTAAGCAGTTTGTGAGGCAGTGAAAATCAAACTATTCAACCACAAAAATTTGATTTAGATTGTTATCTAGATCAGGGGTGTTATTTATGCGAGAGGGACAAAATATATTTGATGCTCCATAGTAGTGGAAGGTCAATACTAAAAAGTATCGTATTTTGTCTACGATGGCTTGTAATGTATTAGTCATTCCTACTACCACAGTGGTTTTGGAGGCTAGTTTTACTCTTAGATGTAGAGCTATTGACACTTATGAAGGTTCATTGAGGCCCGGAAACAGTGCAAGTTCTACTCTGTGACATAATTAGTATTTCAATTTATACTCTTAAGAATTTTCGCAAAATACAATAAAAATTAAATAGGGAAAAGAAACATAAGCAAATTGACATATTATAATTTATTTCCTTTGTATAATTTTTAAAAGTTGAGGGCCTAAATTTGTTTCTTGGGTACACGAAATATATTTTTAATATCCTTGACTATGTGATCACAGGCTTACTTGCTCCCTCATGAAAAGTATGGCATCCATTATCCAACCTAATTATAATTCCAAATTGCATTTAACCTTTTCTTTACTTTTATTGTATGTCAGTGAAATGCTTCTTAATTATTGGTAAGGAAAAGTGAAAATGTTCTTACCTTGTCTTAGTTTTCCCAGCAATGGACAGCATGTACTTTTTCTTTAAAGATTCCTACTCAATGCATGGGACAACTATTTTTTCGAGTCAAAGGTATTCTTTTCTCCTATGATAAGGTTATGCTTTTTAAAAGATGGAACAACATGGCTAAGTTGATCAGGATAAACTTCATCTTATTACCTAGTTTTGCATCAATGAGGTTACAAATCACTGCCCGTTTCCAATTGACAAGAATAAACCTAATAAAAATTATTAGAAATAACATAAGAACTTTCAAAGCCCCCATATTCGATTGTGGTAACCGTACAATCAATCATATTATCAAGAAACTAAAAGTATGTTCTGAATTTGAGTTCAGAAATAAAACACTAACTAACTTAAATGTGAAGAAATTTGTGAAAATAAAAACCCAAATGTAGTTTGAAATTCTAGAAAAAGAATGAAAACAATATTTTTTATTTCATTCCCAGATTATTACTTTCCACCCACTATCAAGACTATCAATTGGCTTGGGTGAACCCAAAATCCGATTATTCAATTCAAAAAAACCAATTTTGAAAATCGCAGAATTATGCAGATCTATATAAAAACATTTGTCCATTAAGTTTTTGGACTTAAGTTTGAGCAGTCTTTGCTCAAGCCCAAGACACGATAAGATTTTAAAAGTGTAATATTTATCTATGTATATTAATGTTATATTTAGATAATATTCGTTAAATTATTTCATATTTGAAAAATAATAAATTTGAAATAAATTTAAATATTATATACATAAATGTCCACTGTTTGTCAATCAAGTTTAAAATTGCACCCAAAGTATCTATTGCGCAACCGAGGAAGAAGTAAACATTTCTCGCATTAAATTCTAAAATTAATCATAAACCTCCTCTAACATTTATCAAGCCCGTTGTGAGATGGAAAAGAACAATTAATGAAAAGTAAGATTGAATTCGAGCTGAATATATTTAGATTTATTTTTGAGTTTAACTCAAACAAGCCCGAAACAAATCGTTGGAATTCGAACATAAATATGAACTCAAATTATAATTTTGAAAATTGATGAACATAAGTTTGAACACCAATCATGAACCTAATACTAACACAAATTTAAAACTTTAAATTAAAAATTTTAATTATATTTTAATTATAATATTTAAATATTTATAAATACGAATTATATGAATCAAATATGAATATAAATACGAATACGAACCAAATATGAATTGAACTATACAAACCAAATACAAAACTTTAAAATAAAAAATTCGACAAATACAAATACGAACCATAATGAATGAACCCGAACACAAATATGTATATGTTTGCATTCAGTTCAACCAAATCCAACCCTAATGAAAATGAAACAAAATAAGATTAAAATGTCTACATTTTAAAATATAAAAAGTTAAGGGTGGAAATAGAGTAAGGAAAAGTGTATACAAAGACCCGCGAAGTAACGGAGAAGTGCAAGGTAAAAGGTGTTGTCACTGAGGGAATATTGTTAAAAGTATGTGCTTCAGAGCCATTTGTTTGCGTGTATTCAATTAATAAAATGGTAATTTTCTTTTTACCAGTTTACGAATGTGTTATATATATATTGTGTTTGATTTAGAAAATCTTTTATTACTAAAATTAAAAAATTACTAGATATATCACCTTAAAAATTAATTGATATACAAGAATAATATGTTTGAGTAAATTAGTACATATACATCATTATTGCATTAGCAGAGGCAAACCCAAGTCAAGTTGGGCTAAGGGAAAAGGGTTTAGGTCTAAGCTCCAAGGTGTAGAACCCTTGGATAATAAACCCTAGAATTAGAACTAGGGATCGATGGCATAATGCTTGGTCACATGAATTGAACCAAATGATGAAGTAGAATTAAAATTAAAAGACTGCCCCAAACAATAAAATGTTTTAAAAAATATTAATTTTCATTCTTTTTTAAAAATAATATTAAAATAATAAATAGGTCTAAGGGCCCAATGTTAGAATTAGTCTACCACACCGTATATAGGGTTTGGACAAGGGACTAATCTAGCTAGGCTTTGCATTTGATGCCAAGGCTTGGTTCGGTCCATGTCTCAAAGGGCTCAAGCTTTCCATGGAATCAATTCTTGGGGGCCTAGGTGGACCCCCATTTTCCCTTCTCTGGCAACCATTGAATAAATTTTTTAATAGATGGTTGTACATATGATCTTTGGACTTAAAATGACTAGAGCTCCTTCTACACCAATCTATACAGTTTGATGCTACTGAATGTACTCCTTAACTTAGGGTTATCAAAACAGTAGTTATTGGTTGCATTAAAAAGTGTATTAAAACTATGGTTGACTGATATAAAATTCGTTACTCTTAAATGTAAAAGAAGATATCTCAATTTTATTTGATAGATAGCAATAACCACTTAAATTTGTGGTCATTATGTGATCAAATTATTGCTTAATCCAATATTAACATATCATCATTCTAGAAATTAATAATGTAATTCATAGGATATTCTTAGGTTGATATTACTTTTGTATCTCAGTTTTAATAAAATATTCATTACTATAAGAAACTGCATAACAACTTGATTGTTGTTTGGATGGTCATGATATCATCTTAGAAAATCAATCTTGATCTATAAATTGACATTCATGATATATATATATATATATATGAATGTATGGACATATGACCTAACAAGTGTATTATATCAAAAGTCTGGATATTGATCCTATAGGGATTAATCAATCTAAGTATTGGAGTGATGAAACCAGTTTTTCTAAGTTAAACCTATCAAATTTGGGAATTAAATGCACTACCTAATTAAACAAATAAAACAATATAAACGAATTGAGACCACAATTATTTAAATGTAAATGATAGGTTTGAATCACTAAGACATGTATATACTAACCTAACTATATATGTAGCGCAAGGTACTGACTTCCTGTAGTTGAATGGATAATTATGAATATGTAACACTGAAAGTTACTATTCATTATCTATCTCTAGGGTATAATGAGTTTATTCCTATTTAACAACCTCCTCTCTCTATGAGATTATATTAAACATAACACTTTAGGATTTTTGAAATTCCTTACTTGTAATGAAACATGAGGGTTATCTTATTGATCACTAAAATTAGGATAAAAAAAAAAAAAAAAATTCTGCCTCCAATCGATTTCACTTTATGGTGTATAATAAAGATGATGTTAAATATAATCTATCCCTCTCAATCTTAAAACTAGACATCAAATTATGTAAGTAATGACCAAATATTTGTAGAAGCATTGAAATCATTATTCGTACAACTTAACAACATTTAAATCATTCAATTAACATGAAATCGACACAATACATTAACGTATAGATCGGCCAATGCCCAAGCTTAGTACAAGGAATTAGTTGGTCATAGAATAAAACATCATTTAAATGCATTGAAGAAATATCAAATTCATCATAAACAAAAGAAATAATGAAAACTAACAACCAAAAGAAGTAAAAAAGCTTCCTCAATTGAGCCTAAGACACGAATCTTCCTGGACTTTTTTTTTAATGAAATAATGAAAGAAATAATGAAATTCCTTTTTTTTTTTTTTTTCTTCCTTGACTCTTTATCTTCAAAATCAAGCCAAAAAATGAAAGAAAGATGTGTAAACCAACTTAGATCTCATGACATTCCTTAAAATTATGTGAATTGTTTAATTTATAGTCAGGACGAAATGAGCATTCTTGGCTTTAGAATGCCTATTCTAAACATAAATAACAACTACTCTAACCTACTTATGTTTGGCAGTGTAAGAAGCTATTTTGGTATGTCAGTGAAGTCTAGAACACCTGTTTTACTCATTAAAACAAATTTAATATATTGTGACGTTAACATTTGTCACATAAAATTTCATTTTTATCACTAAATTATTTTGTAACAAAAATGTATCTCATCTAAATGTATCTGAAACCCAAAAATGTAAGTCAATTCTCATCTAAATGTTTTCAAATCTTAATCAGAAGATCTCACACACAATTGAGCTAGAAACTAAAAGTAAATAAGGAAGAAAATAAGGAGACTAATTAGCTCTAAACTAAGTAATAAAAGATATACAATAACTATATACAATAGTTGTACAATCTCTAATCTAGGAAAGGAAGATAGTACAATCTATAATCTAGGAAAGGAAGAGAAATTTAAGGGAAGAAAATCTCAACACTCCCCCTCAAGTTGGTGCATAGATATCATACATGCCCAACTTGTCAAGACACTTTGAAAATACTTGACTTGAAACCGCCTTAGTCAGAATATCGGCCAATTGATCTTCAGATCGAATCTTTGGTAGCTCCAAAGTTTTCTCTTCTAACTTCTCTTTGATAAAAAATCTATCTACCTCAACATGTTTTTTTCGGTCATGTTGGACTGGATTATGGGCTATGTCACATGCAGTTCTATTATTGCAGTACAACTGAATTGGTCACTTAGTCTAATAACCCAACTCCTGTAGAAGGAGCTTCAGCCTCAAAGCTTTACAAAGTCCAAGTACCATACCTCTAAATTCAGCTTCTGCACTTGAGTGAGCAACAACATTTTGTTTTCTACTCCTCCAAGTAACAAGATTACCTCCCACAAATATAAAGTAACCTGAAGTCGATCTCCTATCATTTATTGCTCCTGCCCAATCAGCATCTGTATACACCATGATGTCTTGATATTTCGCAGTTTTGGTGAATAATATTCCTTTTCCAGGAGTAGATTTTATATATCTCAAAATACGCATGATAGCATTCATATGTTGTTCACCAGGATTGTGCATATATTGACTTACAACACTCAATGCATAGGCAAAATCTGGTCTTATGTGTGCTAAGTACATCAATCTTCCTACAAGTCTCTGATATATTCCTTTATCAGTTGGCACTTGATTAGCTTCAATACATAACTTCAAGCCTTCTTCTATGAAAGAATTAGCTGGTTAACATGTTGACATACTAGTTTCCTGTAATATATCTAATGCATATTTTCTCTAAGTTAAGAAAATACATTTCTTAGATCTAGAAACTTCAATTTCAAGAAAATATTTTAGAGAACCAAGGTCTTTCATTTCAAATTATTTTGACAAGTATTCATGTAGTGCCTTTCTTTCTTCTGTATCATTTCCTGTAGCCAACATGTTATCCACATATACAATAAGGGCAGTGATCTTACCCTGTCGTTTCTTCAAAAACAAAGTGTAGTCTGAGTTGCATTGATGGTATCCAAATGCTTTCATAGACTTTGTGAATTTTTTAAACCATGCTCTCAGAGATTGTTTCAGCCCATATAATGATTTCTTCAGTCTGCACACCTTTTTGCTATGACTTTCTGGTATCATACATCTTGGAGGAAGTACTATATAAAGTTTTTCAGATAATTTTTCATGTAGAAAGTCATTTTTGACATGAAATTGTTGTAGTGGCCAATCCAAGTTTATAGCTAAAGACAATAATACTCGAACAGTGTTGATTTTAGCTACAGGTGCAAACGTCTCTGTATAATCAATTCCATAGGCTTGTGTATATCCCTTTGCCACCAGTCTTGCTTTGAATTGTTCAATAGTGTCATCTGCTTTATATTTCACTGTATAAATCCATCAACAACCTACTGGTTTCTTTCCGTTTGGGCAATCAACCAAATACCAAGTTTTATTCTTTTACAAAGAGCTCATTTCTTCATTCATAGCATCATTCCATCTTGTATCAACTAATGCTTCCTACACACTGTTAGAAATATATACAGTAGATAATTGATTCACAAATGACTGATTTGATTCAGGTAGATTTTGGTTAGACACATAATGGCTCAGAGAATATTTAACTTTACTAGAGAGTTCAGGTTCATATGTGGGTTTAGGAATACCTCTATTGACACAATTTGGTAGTTGTTTTCTGGGTAACTCAGCTTCAAGAATAGGAACATCCTCGGCGGGCGATTGGTGTGATGTATTAGCAGAAAATTCAACCTCCTCAGTTGAAGAACTTGTATTCTGTGATTCAATTATCTCTTCAGTTTTGGTTGATCTTAAATTTTGTGTTTCAATGACTTCCAAATCTTTATCCATATTAAGGTCCAAAGTAACATCACTGTCATAACCAAGATTAAGGTCCAAAGCAACATTACTGCTATAATCAAGATAATCAAGAGTCTGAATTTCTTTCTGATATTCCCCCTGAAATTCAAAATTTGTAAGAAAATACATTGAATCTTCATGAAAAACCACATCCATTGTTACAAACATTCGTTGTGTTGGAGGATGATAACACTTGTAGCCTTTCTGATGCATAGCATATCCTAGGAAAACACAGCATAAAGCTCGAGGGTCTAACTTATTTTACTGATATTTGTGAAGATAGACAAATACAACACACCCAAAAATATGAGGAAGTAAATCAGGAACTGTTGGAGTAACCACAACATCAGTAAGCGCTTTAAATGGTGTTTAAAAGCTAATGGAGCTTGAAAAGGTTTGATTAATTAAGTGAACTGCAAACATAAGAGCTTTTCCCTAATAGGACACCGACATATGTACTTCAATTAAAACAACCCTAACAACGTCTAATAAATAACGATTTTTCCGCTCTAAAACTCCATTTTGTTGAGGGGTATTAGCACAAGTTGTTTGATTAACAATTCCTTGTATTTCTAAAAACTTTTGAAGTTCAAAACTTTGATATTCCCCTCCATTGTCACTTCGCAGAACCTGAATCTATCCATTATACTGAGTTTTGACCATTTTATGAAACTTCTGAAATAACAAATTTACTTCACTTTTAGACTTCATTAACCACAACCAAGTTATTCGAGTACAATCATCAATAAAAGTAACAAACCAACGGGAACCACTCAAGGTTGGAATTTTAGATGGACCCCACACATCAGAGTAAATAACCATAAATAGAAAATGACTTTTATTTAATCTTAATGGAAATGAAGTTCAATGACTTTTTACAAGTTCACACACATCATAACAGAAACTAAAAAGATCAACATGTTCAAACAAACTAGGGAATATTCTTTTAAGATAGCCAAAAGATGGATGCCCCAACTTTCAATGTCAGAGCCAAATTTCAGATTCATTCTTCTTCTTTTTAAGGCCTTCCACTACCAAAACTTCATTCAACTTATTAGAACTTTTTGATGCCAAGTCCAAATAGTACAAATTTCCTCGCCTAACACCACAACCAATTGTCTGCTTTGTTTGGATGTCCTTAAAAACACAAGAGTCAGGCCAAAATATTACAATACAAGATAATGCTTTGGTTATTTGAAAAACATATAAGAGATTATAATCCAAAGATAGAACAACCAATATAGAATCAATGTTTAAAGTATTAGTGAGTGATCAAAAACCTTCCCCAGTAATTGAGGATTCATTATCATCAGCAGTAAAAATATTTTTTTGTGAAGAGGATCTAAGATTGGTAACCTATCTTGAATCAAATGTCATATGATCAGTAGCACCAGAATCAATTATCCATGCATTATTAAAAAAACAGGTACAGAAACATTTAAGGTCTTACCACAAGTGTCAGTAGTTGTAATCAGCGTCGAACCTTTTTTAATAGTATTATCATTAGTTTTAATAACAGTAGTAGCTGAATTCTTGAAATTCTTTCTTCGAGATACTCTACTATGATCCTACCATTCTAGATATCCCACAAGTTCATAGCAACGCTCCTTTGTATGTCTAGTCCGATCGTAATGTATACACTTGTATTTAGATTTTTCAGTACCTTTGGTAGTCTTTGATTGATTTCGAGTCATCATTACTATAGCTTCAGTGTTTTCAATCTCCACATTCAATGTTATACGATGTACTACTTCTCGTCGAATTAATGAATAACATTCTTCCAAACCTGGAACTAGTTCTTTACGTAAAATTTTCCCATGAACTTGTTCAAAATTGTTGTCCAAGCCTGCGAGAAATATATGCACTCGCAATCGTTCAATGGACTTTTGATAAGCTGTTACATCATCAGGATCTTTCATGACCACTTTATCTCGATGGTCTAATTCTCGAAAAATCTCAACTAGTTCTCCATAGTATTCAGAGAGAGACTTTCTATTTTGTTTGGCTGTGAAAGCCTTTTCGTTCAATGAAAATACTTGTAATTCATCACTTCTTTCATAAAAAGTTTTTGATAATGCACTTCATATCTCATAAGCAGTAAGTAGACGTAAATACCTTTTCATGATTTCAAGCTTCATGGACATCAATAACCATCGTTTCACCTTTTGATTTTCAGCATACCTTTTTTCATATCCATTATCGGATTCGATCAGCTGTTTTATCTTGCCACGAATGTAAGAGAGTTTTTCTCTTTCAGCAATATGCATCTCTATGAGTTGAGACCAAACATCATAGTTTGATTCATTAAGAATTATTCCTACATTAAAAACACCTTTAGATTACACAATTATAGGGATTGATTTAATTCCAGATGATTCAACACCTTTTTCACTCATTTTATTTATTTCAGGATTTAAAGGGGTTGGCTTTGATACCAACTTGAAAGAGAAAGTAAGAAAATAAGATTTTTATTTATCTCAATTACTTCCCTTGTGAAAGAGGTAAGGGAACACTACCGCTAGCTATGGTTACTGAATATTTCACTTTAACAGTTTCTAGATCTCTAATCCAGTGTTGGATTATTGGCTACTTAACCTCAATGGGTTTAGGGTTCACAAGGAAAAAGGAGAAGAATAAGATGAAAGCTAGAAACTGTGTAAATCTGAAAAATAAAGTATATATGATGACTCACACATGATGCATGGTAGTGTGCCTTAGGTCAAGGAAATCTCATATTTCCTTTCTTTTCATGTCATGCATGGAATATGCTCTAAATAATACCCATGTACATCCATATATAGCTTCTAAATGATTATTTTATCTCTGAACCCTTTTAATTCTATTTTCCATTATAAAGTCTCGCTTTTAACCCTAATTTTTAAGCCTAGAAATATATTTCTACCTTTGGGTTATTACACCTTTAATAATTTCAATCATCCAAAATTATAATAGTTTTTGTCTAAGGAATTTCACTTTTCTCACACTAAGTTCTAAATAAGGGATTGTGACCTTAATATAGTTTCATAAGATTCTGCCCTATACTCATTTCACTAGATTGTGCCCTAGGTTTTTAAAATATAGAAGAAAAAATTTGCCTCTTGATAGCAAATACATAAAAAAAAAAAAAAAGCTTACAAGGCACTCTTAAATGATGTACAATAAGAATTAGAAAGGGAAAGTATGGAAAAGAATTAGAGAATGAAAGATACAAGTTTTGAGTGTGATTCTCTAACCCCGCAAACTCAAATCAGCTTTTAATTTATAGTGGAAAAGAAAAACTAACTAGGAAAGTTCTTGGTAAATACACAGTCGTGTCTTCTTTTTGCATTGTCATGCTTCCATCATTTGATGCAGCCCTACAGTCAAATTTCTCTTATCGTATGAACATTACATAGGTGTATGCTCCATATATATGCTTTTAGGTCTTTATGTCTTCAATGCATCAAAAATCCAAAAGCCTGCACGGTTTTGCACATGATACATGCATGTTCATTACATAATCAAGTTTTTTTAGGTTATACAATCGTGTAAAATTTTCTACATAAGCATGTACCCAGTGAAGTCTATCTGACATAAGCATGGCTAGGTCTACATGAAAGTTCATCTTTGAAATGTGATACACAATCATACGTCTAAAAATCAGACGATCATGTATACTTGCTTCTTCATGCACAAATGTTTTACATGACTCAACCAAGTCGTATGTTCCCCTTATGGGACATACATAATCATGTGGTCTAATCAGGCATAATCATGTGGTAGGTAATTCCTCTAAACTTAAAACCCTTTTTCCTCTCTAAGTATTTTAACATATGTTTTTTATCAATTTAAAACACATAAGGGTCTAACATTCTTTCTCAAGAAATATCAATCTTATTTCATAATCTAATAACCTAGATATCTCTATATAGGTTTAATTAGATGAAAATACATTAACATTCTTTGGAATTAACTAGCTTTCAACACAAGCCTATTATGTCTTTGACTATTGCATGTATTAATTCATATATCTCTATATTCAATTAACACATGGTTTGTATTCTTATAGCTTTTATGCAATATCATCTCTTGCTCTTAATCAAACAACAAAAATCTTATTAAAAGTTGAACAAGTTTTTAATAAGTATTAAGTTCAGAACACAAACACATTATGAAATAATATGCTCTTCAATCAAAATCAAGAAACATTACAAATCCATGAAGTAGCTAGCCCTAGTCTTAGCAAAGAAGATTTAGTTCATCATTAAGCAAGAAAAGCACTTAGATTTAAGAAAAAAGCATAACTAAGATAAGGAATGAAACCAGATGAAATCCTTGAATCATTATTGAAATCTTTTTGAATCCTTCTCAAAATTACAATCCTTGTTGTTTAATCAATTAAGTGTTCAAACAAAATCAATAAACTCTCAAAATTTTGTGAAAACTCTCATTCTGAATGTCCTAAGATGGCCTATTTTTTAGGTAAGAATACACTTAGTATATATAGTCTAAGGTTAGGGCTAGAATTTCAAAAAACACTAAAACTTTCAAATGGAATCCTTGAATCATTATTGAAATCTCTTTGAATCCTTCTCAAAATTGCAATCCTTGTTGTTTAATCAATTAAGTCTTCAAACAAAATCAATAAACTCTCAAAATTTTCTGAAAACTCTCATTCTAAATGTCCTAAGACGACCCTTTTTTAGGTAAGAATACACTTAGTATATATAGTCTAAGGTTAGGGGTAGAATTTCAAAAAACACTAAAACCTTCCGAACATTATCATGTTGCAGTGTTATGCCATGGTGCAGCTTCTGCCTGCTATACAAACATCTGTGACATTGTCTTGCAATGTCTGGGTCCTGTCTTCCATGTGTGCTTCTTCTTTCTTCTATGCTGCAACATAATGTTGCAATGCCTAGGTTCTAGAATGCTTGCACATTTCACGTTGCGGTGCTACGCTCAACTTGCTCTCCTTCGTTCTACACCTTGTTTTTTTCTTTCAGTTATGATTTTTCATCTCGAGCATACTCCTTTAGCATCATTTCAGCTCGAAATCATGTAAAATCCTGCACAACTCAACAAACACCACATAATCCCGAATTTACTCAAATTAAGGGCAAAATTGTAAAATCTCACCCAAAATAATCTGAAATTATACTTAAATAATGTGTGTGCCCAATACTCATTATCCTTAATAGATAGAATGATCACTCCAAACATGACAAGAAAATTATGACTTAATGTAGCTTGTCAAACATTTTACCTTTGTTATAGTTATTGTACAAAATTTGAAACGTTATCTAAAATACTAACTTATTAGAGGGCATGCTAAGACCGGAACCTTATTCACATGCATTAAAGAATATTAATTTGAAAGAGGAAGCAGCTTAAAAACTTGACAAATGACACATTTAATGTTATTACAACTAACAGGAAGCAATGTTAGAAAAAATCCCAACCCCACATTTTTTCACATGACAAATGACCCCATTTAATGTTATTAGTGGATTAACAAAATCAATTATGGATGAAAACGGTTAAATAATCTCAAAACTTGGATGTACCAAAATTGTTCATAAATGAATATCAAATTTTTGTTCGTCTCTAATCCAAACAGCACAGGAAAAATTCATCAAAATCGTGAAATTAAGGTTGAGGGAAAAGAGATAAAATTTGATTTTTCTGGATAAAATTAAAATGGCTTTATCTACAGAAAATTCAAGTATGTATTTAAGTGTTTTTGTTCACGTTATATTCATGAAAAAATTTAGTTTTAAGATCCAAATTTCGTGTTCAATGATGTGTTAGAAAGTTAAAAATCTAACAAGCAGACATACTTAGCAGAAGAAAACTTAAGTTCTTTCCCAGTTCAAGCATAATCCAAAGTTTAAATTCTTTCCCAGTTCAAGCATAATCCAAAGTTAACATTGTAAGAATGTGAAATCGATTTAAGATCAAGAATCAATCAAGAAGAGGGAAGAAAACTGATAGTGGTGTATTACAGAAGATAATTGTTCTGGTGATAATGGTAGCGGTATGTTGCAGTACTTATAGTATTAGTAGTCATGTGGTGACTGTGCTAGTAAGTACTGTATTGAAAAAATACAAGCTGTTGTTATGGTTGCAGAGATGTTGGAGCGTAGAAGAAAGTGGTTGCAAAGTGATAACGTTGATGATTACCCTGTTTATTGGCAGTACTGTACTTTGCAGAAAAATCTACACTATTAGATCAAAGTACAGTCAAATAAGGTCATAATTAATTTGATGGTCTTCTAAAGTAAATATGTTTATAAATATTTAATACCGTATGTATAAAAAGACTTCTCATCCCTAACAAATGACATTTTTCACTGTTACAAATGCAAGGGTTGCAATAAATTTGTAGAAAAATTGCAATATCTAATATGATTGAAATACACGATCATATGTCAATTATATATATGATTGTGCATTTGACCTTTGACATTTTTTCATAGTACAACAATATTACACGACTGAAGGGGTCGTGTTTTTTCACAACTGTTATTATTTGAACACGGTCGTGTTTTTAATTTTTACTTTTTTGACTCAACACGACAAGTTTGCATGATTACAATAGTTGTGTTGAACCTGAAATATCCAACTACAACCATACTATATTCCAATATGATTGTATTGGACCTAAAATTTTTTTTCATAAAATTACGGACTTTACTACAAACATGGATATGGTCCTGTGTTTTATATATATATATATATATATATATATATATATATATATATATATATGTGTGTGTGTGTGTGTGTGTGTGTGTGTGTGTGTGTGTATTTATTCTTTCTCCATGAAGCATCCTAATTAACTCATTTATTAAGCATTAATTAGGCGACAACTGACCTATTTCACTTTATTAACCAAGTTTATCCACTAGACTAATGACTAATTTGCCCTTAGTACATGTATATGGATAACTTTCTTCATTTTATGGTTCATATTTTTGTCATTTATGCAAAGTGACCATTTTACTCTTTTCTGCAAAATGTCCTCTTAAGGGTAGAATTTTGTACTTGATGTCATTGGAATGACTAAGTGGGGTTTACAACGTGTCCACTAAGGTTTGTAGGACTCGCCGTCACGAGTACCCCTGCTGCTGAATACTGAGGTACTTTTTATTAATAATCTGAAAATACGGGTACCCGCAACGGGAATCCTACGAAAATAAAACTGAAACTGCTACAATACATCTGCACACATGCGAAAGCTGAAAATACATACATTGAAATACATAATGAGCCCATACTGGCCTTTGTATACATACAAACTGTTATGTACACTGTTTTATATCTGAGTACATGGAAACATTTACAAAATGACCCATCAGGTCCAAAACTGAAATATACATATTGAAAACTGTGGTATGGGCCCTCTCCCGCTAGCCTCGAACCACCCGCTCCTCGGTAATAGCACGAACACCTGAAAAAGAAGGAAGAATGAGGGGAATGAGTGATAAAGATCACCCAGTAAGCATTCTTTACTTCCTTCAAAACCCAAGCAAGCAACATACATTCACCAACATACCTGGCCTTGGCCCTATTCATACATCTATGCGCTTGCTGGAATCTGAAACTGATTAATCTGATTATCTGAATCTCATTCATTTACTGATATCAATATTATTCATGTCATGATGTGTATGTCATGTCATGCTAATTGAAAATACTATGGATGCATGCATCTGAATATCTCTATGTACCCGAAGGTACCTGCTGTGCTGATCAGACTAGTGAACACAGGGATTCGACATCTTGGCCATGTGGGCTGAACAGTCTAGCTACTAACTAGAAAGCTGAATATACTGTGCTGGACGATCTGACTGGTGTCAGAAACTGAAACTGAAATACTGAACAATCTGACTAGTGTCAGAAAGCTGAATCCCACAGATGCCCCCTTGAGTTCACCCATACTCTCACTCGTACATCAGGTTTTGAATACTGAAAACTATTGAATTCAGATCCCTTGATCCTCTCTCATGCTGCATGTCATGTTATGGTATGCAGATATAGCTTTATTATCTGAATTTCTACTTATCTGATGCATATCTGATGCAATTTAGCCATTAAACTGATTACCCATGCTTTATTTCTCATTTTATACTCTTTTCATGCTTTTCTAGAAAATTTTTGTTGCTGCACGGGCGTGTGGCAAGGCACACGGGCGTGCATTACTCACACACGGGCGTGCATGGCTAAGGCACACGGGTGTGTGCCCAGACGCACGGGGCCGTGCATTGCTCGTGTGTCTGGCTATGCATGCTACTGGAATTTCTGGACATTTTCATGAAAACGCTTACACACGGTCATGTCCCTCAGGACACACGGGCGTGTGTCTAGAAAAACAAAGGCACACGGTCGTGCCATGTAGGCACACGGTCGTGTGTCTTATTCTTCAACAAGAACACCGTCTGGAAATGCACTAAATTCATACCAATTTCTCAATCAATTTTCAATACACATTCCCAGCACTTCAATAAGCATATATCTCAACTCAAATTCAACATGCAACCAATATGAATCAATCCACCATGAAAGCTTCTTCTTTCTCTCACTAAAGCCATACATAAGCAACATGCAGGATCCAAGGGTAGAAATTCATCATCCAATTCAACATGCAATGGCATATAAACATTTCCAAAGTTCATCAACATGCAAAGAACTCATCCAAGCATCAAAATTCACAAAGCAAGCTGGAAAAACATAAGAAGAAGTAAGCGAACACTTACCTCGTGCCATTGCCTCTGGAAGCTTTTCTCTCTAACTATTCTCTTGGCTCTCTCACCAGATTGGGAGCTACTTGCTGTGGAATTTCCTCTCTAAGTTTGGGAGGAACTGAAACAAGAGAGAAGAACTTGCTAAAATGAAAGTGGGTGAGAAAATGACTAAAGTTCTCTCGGCTCACTTATATACATGCACTTGCACGGGCGTGTAAGGCAGGTGCACAGGCGTGCACATGGATTTTATTTTTGTCCTCCCGAAAGGATTCATACGAAAGTCACACAGGCTCTGAAAACTTACTAACTCACCCTTGAACTCATCTAGACTCCCAATTTATTTCTGGATTTTATTTTTAACCCCAAAACTCTTTCCCTAAGGGCTTTTCTGAATCTAGGATGCTACAAGGTTTCTTTAGTGTCTATGTAATGTTTTTTTTAACAAGCGAGAGTACATGTGATCGTTGAGCTTAAGGTCATCAAATCATCTTGTACAAGGATCAATATGATTTACTACTAGTCCAACATAGTCCTTGAGAAAGGGTTGTAAAAAAAGGTAGTGATTGACCATATAAAGATGTACAAAGGCTATGGTAGACTAACAAAATATTCATCACTTCTGAGCATGATGGCTAATATCTTTGGTAGGCTAACTAACAAATATTAAAGACCATTTATATCTATAGCCACAGTGGGATTGAGTTATTGCTCAATCTAATATTGTTTGATCATTTAAGCGAATGGCAATGTATGATATTGATGACTCCTTGAAGTAGACACTATATATATGTTTTAACCTCGAAGAGATATTCGACGATAAAATGATCATATTTTACAAGTAACCATATTGTTGACAAGCTATTGCTTAAATACTAACACTCTGAAATTTAGGTGGTTATGATGTCTTGTTACAAGATAATCTTGGTCTGTGTAAGGATGGCTTTTGAATGACAGATTCAACACAAATCTATGCATTATTGACTTATTAAAGAACCTATAGGTCACATACAAAAAGAGTTGATTGAACTTGAAGGCATTTGATTGTTTGAGATAAATTAGTTTTGGTATGTAGAATGATAATTTTATGCCTCGAGAAGTGTTTGGACACAAATATAGTTGTTATATTTTGAGAACCAAATTGAGCTAATCCTATGGTAAAAGGTGTAGGTGAAATTGTAGAATGTTTGTTTTATCCAATTGGATAAGGTTGAAAGATAAAAATTTGATAATTCAGCCAAGTCATGACTATGCTTGGTCAATGCACATTCATGCATTATCCTAGGCAGATAATTATCCATATTCTTATCAAATTAATCCGTTATTCAAATAATTATGTATTATATAGGATAAGGATCAAGTATATAGTCGCGCATCAAGCATAAGTAGTCGTACATCATCTCCTATATGAGGAGATGCAATTTCACAATTATAGAATTTTAGCTTAGCCAAAAAACACTCATGCTCATCCCTATTCTTTCACAATTGTGCACAGACTCCCAGTAGACAATCTAGTACACAAAAAGCCTCTATCCATTCATGTTTCATATGGATATCAAGGTGTAGTCCTGCCCATGGAAACGATTTAAAGACGAAGAGTTTATCAACACTGGTATGATCTTCTTGATCATTTTTCATTGATTTAATGCATGACTATAACTCAATATCTATTAAAAAAATTTTATGGTTTATACAGTAGTGATTAAATACGTGTATGTTTACATACAAATGTTTTGTAAGAACATTTTTAAAATTTTATTCCACTGCATTTTTTCTTAACATTGTATAATCCTACAAAGGTAACCTATGGAAAATCTTCAACTAAATCAACTGAACTAGATTTTTTACGAATTGATGCAGGAGAAGGACTAGTTACAGATCTTCGCTTAGAGTTAAAGAGCTGATTTATCGCCAATCTCCCCTTAGCCTTAGAGTGATTACGTAAGATTGAAACCATCTTCTACAATAAAATAGTTGTCACAAAACACTACAAAAGAATTAGGTTTTAGTGGTGTTTGCCCAAACATCGCTAAATACTTTCCAAACCGACGTTTAATTTGTTGAAAGAGGCATATGCTGCTAAAGAGTGGGATTTAGCGGTGTTTTCCAAAAAAGACTACTAAAACCACCGCAAAAGAGAGTTTTCAACGGCGTTACGTACAAATGTTGCATAAAAATGCCACTGAAGCTGGGTTTTTACTGACATTTTTAAAACACCAGTAGAGCTCATTTAAAAATGTTGGTAAAACCCCCTTTACCCTAAAAAAGTCTCGCGCCCTCTTCTTCTTCCCATTTTCTTTCCCGTCGCAATAACTACTTCTCCTCTTGTTGTGGGTCACTATTTTGAGCCATTTTGGTGCGTTTGTTAGATGGAGTTTTGCTGTTTTTTCTTCATTTACTGCCTAAAACTTGTTCCCTTATTCAACCAACCTCCTAATTTGCTTTAAAACTAGTAAGTTTGCTTAAAACTTTGGTTTGGTTTTATGAAGAAATATTAAATTTTTGTTATTCATTAATGTGTTTAATCTTTATGGTGAGTAAGTTATTGAAATCTAGTCGATTGAAGGGCAGGCTTGTATGTGTTGTTGAAGTGTTAGATTAAAATCAACCAAAATATTGAAATCCTAATATTCTTGCATGAGTAATTTGTTATATATTTATTTTTAAATTAAAATCCTAAAATTCATGAATAATTTAAATTAAGCAAATTATGGAAACTCTTAAATGAGAAATAAAAAGAAATTCACTTTAGTTTATGTTATATATTTATATTATTAAGTTAATATTATTGATTAAATTAAATAATTAATATTAGGTTAATATGCTTGATTAATTTGAGTAATTAAATAATTAAATAATTTAAATATTGTAGATATTCACATTTTATTATTAATAACTCTTAATTTGGAAATAAAAAAAATCACATTTTTATTATTAAATTTTTAGCAAATGATATATTTATATATTTACTTTTTAGCTTATCTTAGGGTGAAAATAAAAACAATTCACATTTTAAAAAAATGTCACTTTAGATTATCTTATATATTTATATTAATTTTTATATTGTTATATTATATTGCATGACTAAAATCAGTTGACTAGGTTAATATTCTTAATTAAATTAAATAATTAATGTATTGACTTAACTCAAAGACAAATGAATGTTTGTCAAATTTTGAAAAATTTAAATACCCACTTGTCAAATATTTTTCATTTAATTTTATTAACATTTTAATAAAGCGTATTTTTGTTTTTCTTCTTAATGATGACTATTATTTTCTTTATTTTAAATTTTTAAATTTATTTTTAAATATAACTTTTTGTTTAAAATATTATTTTATTTTAAATATTTAATACTATTTAAAATATATTGTATATTTTTATTTATTACAATTTCTAGTTACCAAATTATTTTATTATTTTAGTTATTGGATGAGTATTTTGATTTTAATATAACTAATAAATGTTACATGGTATGATTGATTTGATTTTTTCATTAGGTATAATTATAACTGTTTAATTATTTGTCAGTAGGTTGTTATGGATACTCATAAATGTAAGAGATAGATGAGTTTTGATACAGTTACAGCAGAATTTTTAGAAAGGTTGAATAGTTTCCTTAATTTTGTATTTCGAGATAAATCAAGTACTGACAAGGTTTCATGTCTTTATAAAAAATGTGTCAATTACTACTACAACAATTGGATAGAACTATATAATCATTTAGTGGTTCATGGTTTTATGGTTAGGTATACCACTTGGTATTGTCACGGTGAATCTATAGTCACACAAGAGTCTACCTCAAGTGTCCAAGTACAAAAAGAAAGGACTATAGATAATGACATGATAGAAATGTTACATGATATTTTTAAGATATCTAGACAACATCTGGATACATATATAGATAGCAGAGATGCAATGGAGCCCAATCTCAATGATATTGTAATGAAAGAAAATATGGACTATTTTGTTTGACAAAAGGAAGATTTAAGGAAATTAACGAAAGATATTAAGGAAGTATTAAACCGTCCTTCATTTTGCATCTCTATAATTTAAAATATCATTATAGTTGGTGTAGTGAATCGATTAATACTTTAATTAAGCTTTTAAAAAATGCTTTTCCAAAGGGTAAGACACTACCAAACTCTTTTCATGAAACCAGAAAGATTATTGATACCTTAGGACTTCAATATGTTAAAATTCACTTTTATCCTAATGACTGTACGCTATTTTGGAAAGAAAAAATTTCTGCTAACGTATGCTCAGTTTGTGAGGCATCTCGGTGGAGAAATTCTGAGATTGATTCATGTAGTGGCATAGGAAATTCTAATTTGGTCAAGAAAAAAAAATTCATCAAAAGTGTTACAGTATTTTCCTATCAAACCAAGACTTCAAAGGTTATTCATATCCCCAAAAACTTTAACATTGCTGACATGACATGACAAACACCGTACTAAAGATGGAATTATAGGACATCCGATTGACTCAGAAGAATTAAAAAGCTTTGACTCGATCTACCCTATATTTGGTTAAAAACCACGTAACTTTAGATTGGGTTTAGCGATTGATGATTTCAATCCATTTGGTACTATACAAAGTACTTACAGCACATGACCAGTTTATTTACTTCCCTACAATTTACCACCATGTTTGTGCATGAAACAACAATTCTGCATACTCTTATTATTAATTCCTAGTCCTTCCAAGCCTTGTAATGATATTAATGTTTACTTGCAAACTTTGATAGAAGACCTGAAAGACATATGGGAGGTAAGCGTGGAAACTTTTGATACTTCATCAAAGGAAAATTTCCAATTGCATGCAATAATTATGTGGACTTTAAGTGATTTCCCAGCTTATAGTAATATATCTGGGTGGAACATTCATAGTTGTTTCGTATATCCTTGTTGTAATACAAAGACAAACTCCAAGCATCTGAGGAATGGTAAAAAGTTCTATTTTATGGGTCATCACCAGTTTTTAGACATCACTCATAAGTTTCGATTTGATGTAAAATCATTTGATAGGACAACCGAATTAAGATCTAGTCCAGTTCCACCGTTGGGCTTGCCATCTTGGATTAATTGAAAGATATCAAGTTTACCTACAAAAAGATGTATAACGAGGTTACAAGGGTCAAACCAAAAACATGGGAAAAAAAAAAGAGTATTGTCTTCCACTTACCATATTAGCAATCGCACTTAATATGACATAACTTTGATGTGATGCACATAAAGAAAAATGTTTGTGAAAATGTGGTGAATACAATTTTTAATATTGATAAAAAGTCCAAGGATAACATTTATGCTCATCGAGACTTGCAAGAGATAAACATTAGGAAGGAGTTATAGACTCAACAATAGGATTAAAGAAGAACCTATTGGCCTTCGACATGTTATACGATGGCGTCACATGAGAAGAAAATTTTTTATGAAGTGTTGGAAAAGGTAAATTTTCATATGGTTTTGCCTCAAATATATATCACAATGTGTTCGTAAACAGGACAAATTATTTGGTTTAAAAACTCATGACTGTCATATATTAATGCAACAACTTCTTCCACTTGCATTACGAGGTGCATTGTCTATGAAAGTAAGTTCGACTTTGATTGAACAATTAAACTTTTTTTGGGCTTTATGTACTAAGTCTTTTCGAATTTGTGATCTTGAACAACTTAAAAGAAAGATTATGTTGACACTTTACAAAATGAAAAAAACATTTTTCACAATTATAGTGTATTTGGTTGTTCATTTGGTCACAGAAGTGAGGCTTTCTGGGCTAGTGTAGTACTGATAGATGTATCCAATTGAAAGGTAAATATCATAAATAAATATACTTCATAGTCTCTTCTTGTAAATAATCTAACATTTTGTCATTCATCAAGTCATTAGGCACTTTAAAATCAACTGTCCATAATAAAATATGTCCAGAGGGTTTGATTGCTGAAGTGTATCTTGCTTCAAAGTGTTTGGCATTTTGCACGCAATACCTATATAATGATAAATCATCTCAACGCAAAAAAAAACATTGCTAATGAAATTAGGTCCAAATCAATCCTATTCCCTGAGGTTTGACAACCGTTTGGAAGTATTCAAGGTTTCATGATAAATGAAAATATATGGGTACAAGCACAATGTTATGTCCTTTTCAATTGTCATTCGGATATAGTCCAGAGATGTCGAGAGTAAGTTATCTTTGACAATGAACATATCTATATATATCACTTTAGGATGATATTTTACTTATTTGTTCTTAAATTTTAGATAACACGTTAAAGTTATCAAAAGACTTCATCATCGACGATGTCTAACTCAACATGAGATTGACCACTTACACAGTGAATCTTTTCATGAATAGTTCAACAACAAGGTAAATAGAGTTTTACCTTATTGATATATAACACTCTTTATATATATATATACTATAAGACACTAAAAAATAACTATTTATGTTGCTTTTAGGCAAAGGATTTGGACATTGGTGATGATGAGCATCTCATTACTAAAATCAGAGCCCTTATACGTCGTCCAAAATATATAGCAAAGAGGTTCAAATCTTTTGATATGTATAATAGATATAGATTTTGAATGAAGGAATATGAAAAACACATGAGTACACAAAATTTTAGAGTTGTGATGGTTGCAAAAACCCAAAGTTATGCAAGTATTAGTGATTCAAGGTTGGTGTTAGGCGATGTGACTTACTATAGTATATTGACTGATATTATTGAACTCAACTATTATGATGAATTTAAGATTGTATTATTTAAATGTGACTGGGTTGATGTTACTCACAGTAGAGTGATAACATAGGATGCACAAAGATTTACACTAATAAGTTTTGCTCACCAAATTCACACAAGTGACCATATACTTGATGAACTTTTTGTGTTTACATCTCAGACTCAACAAGTTATCTTTGTTTAAGATTGAAGAGATGAACAATGGTTTGTTCCTTTGCCAATAAAGTCTAGAGATACCTTTGATTTAAGAGATATTACTTCTAATAGGGATGTTGATGTGAATAAAATTGACAATAGTTCGATTATTCTTTATTCAAAAAGTCAGATAAAGATAGAAAATGATGATTGTGTTTTGGTTAAGAGTGATATAAAAGACATTTTCGTCGATGTGCTTACTGACCAACAGATACAAGATGATGATGACGATGGTGTTATTTAAGGTCAAACTGAAATCTCATATTTGATATGACTTGTAATTGAATATATGAGATGTGTTATTGATTTTTTCATCTAGATGTTACAACCTTTTATATATTTATTTATTTATTTATTTCGTATATTTACATATGAATTTATGAATAACAAGAACTTTTTTTACAGATTATAGCTTGAAAATGTCGAGGAAGAGAAATTTACGAACGGTCTTTGATAGAAAATCCTCCCAAAGCGTTGAAGCATCAAATTAAGATCGGAAGAGCATGCCAGCCACAATTGGTAAATGATAACATATTATTAAAATTTATGACATTTTATTATCAATCATAATTATGATCTGTTATTATTCATCTTTTGCGTTATAGGTCATGACTCAGAAACAAAATGATGAGGAACAACTTTGATGATTGAAGTTTGGAATATGTGGCTGAGCGAGAAGGTTGTTACGCAGTTTAATGATACAAACCAAGGAGTTGGTCCTGAAGCTCGTGGGCTAGCCAGTTTTCTAGGGACTTTAGTAAGAAACTGTCAATTGCTCTCTTTAAATTTACAAGATTGGAGGCGAATTTTGGCATCAGAGAAAGAGAACATCCTTGGACTTGTTAAGATAAGATTACATTTATTATCTATCTAAATTGTCATATTACTTATCACGGGGCCAATAACATAATCTAGTGGCAAATTTATTTTTCAGGCAAGGTTTACATACCCTCTAAAAAGGGACAAATAGGTGATACAATCCCTAGGTAAGAAATGAAAAGATTGTAAGTATGACATGAAATCAGAGTACTATAAAAAATATCCTAATATTAATAATCTTGTCAACAATAAACCATACCGTATTCCAAGAGATTAGTGGATGACTCTCATTACATAGTAACATTTAGAATAGGGGAAGGTATAATAATTTTTGCTTTTTCTTGCCCAATTATGTAATGACAAATTTTTGCTTTTGCTTGAACATTTGCTTTATCTCAAAGATGTAGTGGAACAAATAATAGGACTCGTTCTATTCAAACAATACCACATACCGGAGGAACAAATAGTATAACATGATTAATGGATGAAATGGTTAGTTGATTTGTCTTTTGTCAACTATATGATATGTTCATTTAATAAATGTATCTTTTTAAATTGGAGGAACAAATATCAAGTGGTGAACAACCATCATGAGCTAAGGTGTTTATAGCAACCCATCGGACTCGTAAAGATAGAAAACCAATTGATCAGGACTTTACGTACATAATTATAAGTTTAGTTTGTGTAACTTTTTTTGTGTTTATGACAAATGAAATTAATAAGACATTGCTTTTGATAATGGGTTTAGGAACTCATCCAAAAGAAGATAAATGAGTTACAAAGTTCTATCCAAGAATCAAATGCAAGTCTTCCTAAGATGGAGGATAA
The DNA here is from genome assembly GCA_026122585.1 of Anacardium occidentale. NCBI lineage: Eukaryota > Viridiplantae > Streptophyta > Magnoliopsida > Sapindales > Anacardiaceae > Anacardium > Anacardium occidentale. Next base: position 59,108 of record JAJEJH010000575.1, read on the forward strand.
TGCATATGCTCAAGTGATGAGACCAGAAAGACATGGTTGGGTACGTGGATTAAGATTAGGTCCCACTTCTAGTATGTACAGGGCATCGACATCATCGTCTCACTATTCAGACGACGTTTTAGGTATGAATAATGATGCTAACGAAAGAATAAGAAAATTTGAATAGCAACTGAAAACACTGTGAGAATATTATAGTAATAATATGAATGCAATTCAATCTCAGTTGTCTAATATTTGTGCATCATTGGGCATATCACCATCTAAAAATGACCGACAACCTAGTGGGGAAGTAACGTATATAGGATATGTTCATATAATAAATTTCTTCAAATAAAGTAATTAATTCAAAATTAATATATATGGTTTGTCCATTTGTGTGTCATAAGTATCTCATTCATCAAGTAGCCATCACTCTTTAGACGAAAACTAGTAAGTTTGTATTTGCTTATTGATGAAATGTTTTCCATCTATTAGAAATAAGTATTGATGAAATCCAGTTGATTGGAGGGTTGGTTTGTATATGGATATGAAGTGTTGAAATTATTTGTTGTTTGCTTTATTTATTGTTTGGAATCCATGTGGTTTTATCCAACTTAATTAGTCGCATATTCTTATGAACTCTTGTTGGAGAAGTTTAGTAATGCATTTTGTTAGAAACAAATTTCTAATGGCTGTTATGTTGTTTTGTCATTTTGAATCAATTTGACTTCCTTTATTTTCTTAACCAAGCTGTTAGCATGTATAATTGTCTTAATGCTAAAAAAGTAAGTTAGTGTTTTAAGCTTTAAGCTATTATTAAAGTATTAACATTTGTATGCATGTTATTCAAGTTGTTCCCAATCATAAAATTTATGCATACCTTCTAACTACAACATTTAGTAATATCTGGCATTTGGTTTGGTTTTTAGAATTCCTGTGAAGGGATTTCTCAGGCAGCCACATTAAGTATACCTCATTACATTTTGTTGGTATATTCCATTTTGTTAGCCTTCGGCAATGTCTTCTCTGAAGTGAAACATGTATAATTGTCTTAAGACCAAGGTTTTTCCATCATAATTGTCTTTTGCTAATTGTATTCCTTTCTTTATTATCAATTATTACGCTTGCATTTGTTTGAAACATATAGTTAAATTTTCTTTCTTGTGGTTGGGATGAATATGTTGTTGCTAGGTTGGATCTTTGTAGATAATACAGCTGAATTGAATTCTCCTTTTTGAATTTGACATAGGATATTTTATACTTGTAATTATACATTGTTGAGACATCTATTTGCACACTACATAACTGTTAACCATGTAATTCATATATTTGTCGTTTCTTTTGGTGTTGCAATTTAGTATTACCTAGGTAATTTTACTTTTGTGATTTATTCTATGTTGAGTGACCATTCATGGACATTGTCTGTTATTTTTGTGTTTCATTCTTCTTACATCTTTCAATTTTTTCTCAGAGCATAATGTTAGAGTTTTGGCTCCAGTTCTCCAAACAAGCTTCATAACAGTTAATGTAAAAGTTTTGACTTTATATGGTGATTGACTATTAAATACGTTTACATTAAGTATTCTAATAATACTTCTATCATATATTTTATTAATGAATTTGTAAATTTACTTGTATATGTTCGTAGACGTTATATTGATTTGCATATATTGTTGTAAAATTTATTTTTTTTTTAATTTCTTCAAACTTTATTGTATTGCATATTAGATTGCTTATCGTTTACAGAAAGTGTAATGAATATTATTAATAGGAAGTAAAAAGCACAAAAAGAAATGTTGTAGTAAAAATGCCACTAAAAACCAAAAAAAGCTGTTAAAAACCATCGAAAAATGACACTAAAAACCAAAAAACGTCGCTAAAACCCACTAAATAATGTCGCTGTAAGCTCGGGAAAAATGTCGCAATTTAAAAAAAACGTCAATACAACCTATGGCGGGAAAAAATAAAAATGCCGCTAAAACCCCTAAAAAATGCCATTATAGCTCTTCAATACCGTCGGAAACGAGCACACGAAAAGAGAGTGGAAAAAAAGGGCTAGCGACAATCAGGGTTTTACTTGCATCTTGAAACACTGGTAAAACCCTACATAAACGTCGTTGTAGACTGGAGTTTTACCAGCATTTATTTGGGGGTTTTACCGGCGTTTATAGAAAACGCTGATAAAACTTTTATCAACATTTTATTGAAAGCCAGTAAACTCAATTGTGACGTTTTAAAACGTTAGTAAAAGCTCAAAAAAAGACTACTAAAAACTCTTCCCGCTATAGTAAGAAAAACATATCAGCATTTTGTAAGGTAAAAAAATAGCATAAAGTATACAAACATGTCTTAAAAAGGTCAAAAAAACAAGAAGTTACATTACCAAATTCATGTATTTGATAACTACCCAAAAGTTGTTTAAAAATAATTACAACCAATCTCCCCCTGCACACAGATATGCAATGATCACCAAACAGTAGAAGTTTTAGTGGCTGCAATAACAAAATGTTAGCTGAACCAAAGTGACAGTGTTTGACCAAAAAAAAATTTGAAAAGTTTAACGAATCTTATGTGGCAATTTACACACAACAAAAAATCATCTAATTTTTGCAGGAGCCTTTACCCATTATTCGGCAAATCTCATAGCTTTTAAAAAACGAAGCAATTGCAGTGAATGAAGATTTATTAAGTGACCGAACATTGTCTTCTCACTAATTATTCTTTCTTTCTTTCTTTCTTCAGTCCAAAATCAGTAACCCAGCCTTGATTTGATCCGAAGCTAAACACTGTTAAAAATTGTACAAAGGAAACAAGAAAACCAGTCGCTACATTCAAATAAAACAAGGGCATTATTAAGATTAGAATAACCAACACAGTTAACTTGGAAATCATTTCAATCAATATCACTTCGCATTGTTACAAATAAAATCAGAAGAAAAATAATAGTTTCGAATAGAGAAAAAGAATAATGTCCAAGACCTAATGACAATGCATATCATCGAAATATATTGGTTTGATGAATCAATTAATTTAAAACTTAAAGAAAAGCCCTAGCTAGGGTCTGACAATTAAATAAATCAGTAGTTAAGTGAGAGAGGTACCCACCGTGGGTTTGAAGGGTGTGATAAAAAACAGAAGCAAGGGCCCAAAACCATAACATACACCCTATTCACCTGTATACCGTTATAGTAATGTAAATTTGGAATGACGAGTAAAAGAATAAAGTGGTTTAAACAATGGATATGTAATCACAATGGGTTTCCAAATGATAACATATTCTTCGGATTGCATGCCTATCCCCGTCAACCAAACTTTGATATTATGTTAAGTAGGAGTTACACATTTTTATTGATAAAACCGTACGTACTTAGAATGAAAGCTATTTTAAGAAATAATGATAACATGTCACTTTATAATTAAATAATTTTGAATAAAAGATAAATATATTATCCAATTACAAAATAACACATCAATCATTGCTACTTAAATTAGTGTTTATTATAATTGTTTATAATATTACTCAATTTTTATTACTTCTGTTTGGCATCAATTGTTGTATCATGCAAATTGAAAACTTAGATTTGAGCTATTTGTACAAGTTTAATAAAATAGATCCTATGATGATGTTGCTAGGGCCTTAGGTGGTGTTAATGTAGACACCAACTTCAAAACTCCTCGATTAGAATTTAACTACTCCTTCAAATTGTGTTTTTATAACCCCTTTCAAGAAGGGCTATGGATCACCAGACATGGTTCTTAAAAATTTTAAAAATTAAAAAATAATATAAATTAATTTTTGTAGGGTCAACCTATCAAAAAAACCTGTTGAGACACAACCCACCATGCTGTGAAGCATGCCCCATGCCTTCAAATGTTGGAACGACTTGCCACAACTTGCTTTTATAGGCACTGACCTAGCATAGCCCATGGCATGGTGGGCCATGCAAATTATGGCTCAGCCCATCATGGCCCGTTGTCATGTCTAGCCGAAGGCCAAGTTCAAACACATTAAGGAGGAGTAGTAGATTGAATTCTAACTTATCCGAGACATGCCCATGTTCAGAAAATGAAGTGTTTTTTTTTTCTTTCAAATTAATGTAGCTGAGACTATTCTCTTTAGACAAATTCAGTTTGGCTTCTTAATCTCCTAAAATTATAGTTTAGTATTCAGTAATACCTATGAATACATCTAGGGGTGGTTTCAAATCGGTCAACTTGACTCAAATAAGCATTTGATTTGATTCGAATTGAATTCATTTGAAAGTTTGGTTTGATAGCTTTTTTCAAGTTTGTATCGAATCCTTCTCCAATGATATTGTTTATCTTATTAATAATATTATTTGTCTTATTAGTAACTTTATTTATCTTATCGATAATATTATTTATCTCATAAAAAACCTTCCAATGTTATCTCTAGTCAACTCAAATAATCTCCATTTTGTTTTGAATTTTGTAGAATGGATTTGAGTTGTACCCAAGCCAACCCATGTTCTGGTTTGACTTCACTTGAATTCAACATTATATTTACTCTAATGCTATATCCCTACATTTCATAATATATTCTTAATATTTTATAAATTTCATCATTACAAAGCATCAATTGAAGACTAAATAATATTTTGCCCTAATATTTTTTTTACAAAATACGTTTAATTAAAGACAAGAAATCTGTTGGAAAATCAAGTGTATGGTTATAAAATTTTGAGTCTAGAAATAATAGAATTTTTCAAATTTGAGTGGTAACATTTAGAAGATGAAATTTAATATATTCGTTCCCTAAGATTTCACTTTAGTACAAAGCAGAAGTCATCTCAAAATATTTTATCTCTAAATATGGGCACCAAATTTTGGTGGGTGAAATTAGCATTTTATTCTCTAAAATGCTCAATACAGAACGACAATGAAACCATCCTTAAAAATAAATGCTTAGGTTTGTGAGATGAGATTAAAGCTTTATACCCTAAAATGATTATTTTGGGACAGATTTGAAATCATTCATAGATATTTTGTCCCTAAATTTGAGTATTAAGATTTGGTGGACCAAAATTATAAATTGTTCCCTAAACTAATCATGCTGGGATGAAACTAAAATTGTCTTTGAAATTAAGTATTATGCTTTGGTGGATGAAATTAAAATTGCATCCCCTAAAATTATCATTCTAGGACAAATAAAAATTGTCCCTAAATATTGCGCCCCTGAATTGAGTAACTAAGCTTTGGAAATTAAATTTTATCCCGTAAAATTAGCATTTTGGGACAAAATTATAAATGTCCCTAAAATTAAATGCTAAACTTTGGTGGACAAAATTAAAATTTCATCTCCTAAAATAATATTCTAGAAAATGTTTCAAATATAAAATTGAGTGCTAAACTTTGGTGGATAAAATTAAAATTTTGTCCCCTAAAAATATCATTCTAGGACAAAATTAAAATCATCCGTAAAAATTTTGTCCCTAAGATTGAATATTAAACTTTGGTGGACAAATTCTGGAATGAAACGGAAATTTTCTGCTAAAATTCCATCTCCAAATTGAATAATTGTTGTAGTGACGACACTCTATAGTGCAAAAAATTTGGAGTGTAAAGAGGGGTTAGAATTAAGCCATTGAATGTCATGTTTCTTGAGAATGTGTTTTAGTCCCAACCTAGAACTCCCATTGGCTATTGGTGTAAACTTTCAAAATGGGTTTTGAAAAACTTCTGTACCATGGCTTTGAACTTGGTAAATATGGCAGTCACATTTATTTCGAATTTCATGGGATAAATTCATATAAAGGCTATATATAGTATTGGGAGCCGTTAAGAGAGGTACTGTTATTGTAATATGGTTGACTTCTGTGACACGACTGTTCGTGTTTAGTGAGTTTATCATGAAGCTCTTAAAATAAGATAGAGATTCAAGAGCATGTACAGCAACCAATTCTTTGAATTCTGTGCCAATGCCATAGAAAACATACAGTCATGTCATCTTCAACAACATGAAACCCAATAAGCTCATGGAAAATACTTCTTAGATGTCGCATTTATTCAACGATTGAGTTGTTGCCTTTGGTAATACACATCAGTTGCTCTCTGGATTGTCATTGATATGCATTGAAACGAGTTAAATGTCATTTACTTGCATTGAAACGAGTTAATCGATTGCTTCTTTGGACGTAGTGGTTAAGACAATGAGGGAATGCGTTGTCTTGGCGAGCCTATTGGTTGTAGGTAGGGTCAGGTTCATAGTTGTCTTCCATTGAAAAACTACATATTAAAGACGTAATTATCTTGTATTATAAATCACGTCATAGTATATTGAATCATTATATATTATATATAAGAAAATACTATTATGTGCAACACTGACCTCCAACACAAGTATAATTAATTAGCCCAACAGCAGCTGAATTAAATTGAGCTTGAAAGTGTTCTCTCTGGTAACTACAAACTTAAGCACAAAAAAGAAAAAAAGTTATCAATAGATATTCATAAAATAAACTAGGATTTGGATGTCTATTTTTATTTATCTTTACAATCTTAATTTTTCTAAATGTACAATTTTTTCTCAAAAAAGAAAAATGCTGTCATAAAATTTAAGGACTTACACGTTAAATTAAACAAAATATATAACTAGAGTATACAAGACTATAATAGACTTGACAATTTAACGTTTAATCAACATGGCTTCGTAATAGAATTTGCAAAATTTTTAATTTGACTTATTAACTCAACATACCAAAAAAGTCAAGTTGGGGCTAAATTTTTTCAAATTGTGTTTGAGTCAATTCAAAATTAAATCAAATCACGTTTATTAGGTTGACACGTAGCCAATGCAAAATAACTTGATTGTTTTTTTTTTTTTTTTTTCTTTGGCTGCTGCCCTACTCTTTTGATGCTTAACTTCTTCTTTTACACTTACCAACATTTTTGTTTCTAGAGCAAGCAGGTAACTCAAAGTTTTTCATTGAAAAAAGTTCACTATAAACTCTGCCACAGCTAATAATCTTTATTTCTATCCCCCCATCTCTTTTCTTTAGAATTATGCTATGAGATACAATTATTAAGTTGTTTTTGTGCATTGGTTAACGGGTATTAAAATTGGAGCCTACGCGGCCTGAAAACATGACAGTGAATAATGGTGAACTTCACTCGTCTTTAAAATTAAGACTTTTAATTTAGAGATATTAATAAAAATATCCATTTTTTTAATAAGTTTTATGATTTTAGTCATTTTTAGCGTGTATCCAAACCTTGAGTTACACACATGCCGCGTATAGTCATCGCATTATTGATTTATAAACTAGATCGCACGTACTTGTTGTTGGTAGTTGCCAAAATTCGCAAACTAAAGGGCATATCCATGTGTACTGAGAGATTTCGATATCATCAATGATTTTAAGCAATTTTCAACCTATTTTGAAAATGAAAATAGCCTAAAATGGTTATTGAATACTTGTCTTTTATGTTGAATATATTATAGTATAAAAAAATTGACTATTTGGTGTAGATTTATTTTGAAAATTGAGTTGGAGTTCCAATTTAGAATTGATCATTATATATAGAATTTGATGATAATTATAGTTAGAATCATGTCATTGGAAATCTAAAATATTAAACGGAAGAATTTGGAGATTAGAAAGAGCAGATTCATGGTAATTTAGTTATTACCTATAATATCGTGCCACCACACATGATCTACACCTAGTACATGCATCATGTGTGGTGACATAGGTTGGAGAAAGAGGTATGAAGTGAATTTTTCAAAACTTTTGAATAAGCTGGAAATGTACTTTTTTTTTGGAGGGATTATGGCAATTTGTTAATACAGTGGGGGATTGATGATTAGGTGGTTATATGAAAATGATCAAAAATTATAATTGAAACACCTATTTTACCTCTAGCGACTCCTATTTTTTATATAAATACACCATTCCCAACTTTTGAAACACATAATTCTTTCAAAGTTTTCTTTTGTCTAAATTTCAATGTCACACATTTAAGAGCATGAGAAGAAGTTCATTAATATAAGTACTTATACATATTTTTAGTAGGAACTTTATTTTGGTTACATTTAAAAGGAGTACGGCTTTAGTGATAGAAATGATAAATGGATTTAATGAAATTTATTATATATATAGGTGAATGTTGATATATTTGAAGGGGTTAATAAAATTTATTGTATATAAGATTTAGATTGATAGGATTGTAGAGGTTAATTGATAATATGGTGGAGAGGGTCTATATGTTGTTAATTTAGTAGTAAATGAGTTAAATGAATCTGTAAAATTCTAAAGTAGAAAACCACAAATATGAAACCATAAACAGTAAAATGTAAATTAGGATTGGCTTTGAGTTGAACCAAACATGAAAATATGCATGTTTGTACTCGATTCTTGTGTTTAAGAAATATGTTCGCATTCGATTTGTTTTTGCCAAACTTGAATAAGAGATGTTCATGTTCGATTTGGTTCATTTTCATCACTGTGCAAAAAAAAAACACGAATATATTCGTTTTTGCTGAATAAGTACATGGTTGCTTTTGTAGAAAGGGAAAAAAATTTTTCCTTTTCAATATATTGATTACAAAATTGCATCAATTTTATTTAATAAATAAGACATCAATTTTTGGAACATGAGCCAAACAAGAATATATGAACCATACTTACAAAATATTTGTATTTGTTTGCTAGAAAATCTAAAGCTCATATTAATGTTCAAGTTTGCCAAATACTAATAAGTGTTTGGTTTACTCGAGTCAAACATGAATACGAACATGAACATGTTCATATCGTATCCAACCCTATCGTAAATTATAAACTAAAAACCCAAAACCCTAAACTAGAAACTCTAATACGTAAACCATAAATCCTAAATTGTAGGCCCTAAATCATAAATCAAAAATCTTAAACCGTAAACTATAAACTCTAAATTGTAAACGATAAACCATAAATCCTAAATTAAAATCCCAAAACACTAAATCATAAATTCTAAACTATAAACTTTAAACTGTTAATCATAAACCATAAACTGTAAATCTTAAATTGTGTATCATAAATTGTAATTTATAAACCGTATACCCTAAATGTTAAATTCCAAACCTAAATTGTATGTCGTAAACCATAAATCCTAAACTAAATTGTAAACTCTAAATCATAAATCCAAAACCCAAAACTAAACCTAATTGGAAACCATAAATACATGAAAACCCTCAACCATAGACCTTAAACATTGACAAAATGTTTTCTATAGACACTAAATCTTAAAACCTTAAACCATAAATTTTACACGAGATTTGTGCTTAAATTTTTGTTGGATTTTGGAGTAACATTTGGGAACCAATTTGAGACTATTTGGAGAGAATTAGGACTACCATCTTTGATCACATTTCAACTTGTTCACAAGTGCTTACTTTGTATGAGGCCACAAATGAATTGTCATGGAATAGAATAACTTTAGTTATGTACATGGACACTTATTCTATCTGTGTCTATGGACAAATTATTAGCATTTGCCTACCAACCCATTTATCTAGTTTTTATTTTACTCTTACCTCTTCCGATAATTCTGGTAATTATTAGGATTATCAAAATTATCTCTTCTGATATTTTTGGAGAATAGAGTATAATCTTAGGGGGATACTTATCATCTAAACATCCTAGAAGCCTATGTAAAAGGGTTGGACTTTGGACAAAGAACGACAAGAACAGACACCTAGAGATATTATTTTTAAGACAAAGATACACATACAAATACATATTTTTTAGGAAAGACACTCAAGGATTGTTTTTGTGAAAAACTTTGGGATACATTCTAGACTATTTAGTCTGCTAATCTGTTTTTTAAACCTCCAGGCTTTAGTTAATCAAAAAAGGGTTCTATAGTAGTCAATAACACAGGTACACATTCCTAACCCTAAAACCCTAATTTTATGTTATTCTTGTTCTTGTTGTATTCTAGATGTTTCGCTAGTGTTTGTGCGCACCCATAATTGGTCTGCAAATGCTTACGACATTTGCTTACCACTTTGGGGCATCATAGGTAGTTCCTAGATGTCTAGAAGCCCAATGATTAAATATGATTAGTTGTGTTATGATCTACATGTTGTTGTAGGATTGATTTGTCAAGCATGATTATTTATCTTGTTATTAATAAATTTTATATGAGAAGTTGATTAAGTATAGATGCTTGGAATTAATCTAGAACTGGGTTTTCTATATATGTCCTACGTGTTTGATCGGTCTATAGACCTTTGAGAACATTAGGCAAATGCTTATTATTGTGAGCGTCTGTCCAAGATTCTTGCCCTGCCTACAGGTCGATTATAGGATTCTATTGGTTTTGATATTTCTACTTTGTATTTTTTTGCATTTGGGTTATATAAGAATAACATGTAGGCTGGCTTTAAGTGTGATAGCTTGTATGCAGCTTATAATGGCTTTGCATGAACTTTGATTATGTGTGTGGATGTTTTGGAAGTGTTTGTGGAACACCAGAAATGGCACATGGAGGCATATGATTGATAGGCATCTACCCACCAGCGTATGTGTCTGTCTACCACTTTGGGGCATTCGTAGATAGTTCTAGAATATCTTGAATCTGCAATAGTGAAATATCATGCTATTTGTGTGCCTCTTATTTTTGTTCTTGGTTTAATCCTTTCCATCCATTGTTTCATGATTATATTTTGACCCGATTATAATGTAATTTTTAAGCTTATTTTGTAATTTATTTATTGCTTGTTTAATATAATATATTGCATTGCATGCTTATAATGGGAAATTGGACAACATAAAATATAATTAAAATAAATTAGCAAGTGGAGGCTAGCCTATAAGCTGGGCAACGTGGGTCTTTAACATCTTCTCACATCGTAACTAGCTCCCTAAATTCGTTGGGTGGGCAAGCGAGAATGGTTTGGATTCATTGCAAAATATTTAAGGATAGACTATTTTTGTCGTACTTTTTTTAATATAACTTAGGTGACAACTCTTTAATCACTTCGTGGTGGGTTAAAAACCTATTACGTGCTCCTTTTTGTCATGTTGGGATGGCTAAACAAAAGTTACATATCCATCTTGACGTGATGTCATGAAAACTTGTCACAATTCACTTCAATAAAAATTCGAAATATTTCAGCTGTATCTTCTCAAATTAACACTCCCAAAACCCTTTATGTCTTCAATCTTGAATTTCTTGATCCATAGAGTTGAAATCCGTTCACCCACAAATTTCTTAATTAAGTACGTCAATATACTACAGAAGCATGAAAGCATTTGATTGATTTTTTTTTTTTGACAATGCATATACCTAACCACCATAAATGGCTTGTTAGGGAGATATTTGACATTCACTTAAATTAACGGACGTTTCCTTCATTTCATGGCATATAAAAGGAGGTAGATTATGCTCACAATTTCAGGTCTTTCTCTCTTTACCAAGCCCTTGTGTATTCTACTCTCAATTATTAGCTCCCTGCTGCTAACTTGTGTCCCTTCTAAACTGCGCAAGTCACCCACTAAAATAGAACGTGGTTGTTCTAATTTCCTTCATGGTTATGCGGCCGAGCTAAAGGTATTCTGCCAAAGTGTTGCAAGAGATAGAGAACAACAATACAGAAGTTTCTCTTCTTAAATTTTGAAAGCAACGGAAAAAACAATGAATGTTAATGGTAAATCTGAAGTTGACAGTAAAAACGGCATTGGTATTATTGAATTTCTTCAGGGAAAAAATTACTTCATTACTGGTGCCACTGGTTTCCTAGGCAAAGGTAACGCTTTTAATATTTCTATATTAATACCTTCAATATATATATATATATATATATATATATATATATATTATCTACAATTATTGTGTTATCTATAAATTTTTTTATTCAAATACCCTCCAAATGTTTTTAAAAAAAAAAAAAAAGTTATCTTGCTATAATATTTCATGCGTTAATATGAAGGAGCTTTTTCTGTTGTAAAGTTTCGTAAAATCGATGAATAAATTTGATATATGTTTCTACGTGTGTTTATAATTTGCAGCCATGATTGAGAAGCTATTACGAGCAGCACCCAACGTTTGCAAGATTTTTCTCTTAATCAAGGCAGAAAACAAAGAAGATGCATTAAAGAGAATAAAAACTGAAGTAAGTCTCCATACACGAACTCTTTCCAAATTTACAAATATATCTATTTTTTCCATTGTTTAGACTAACAAATTCACTACTTAAGATCATAGATTCAAATTTGTTCGACTTAATGAGAAATATGCAAGGGGAATCTTACCAAGATTTCATGTTAAGTAAGCTCGTTCCTATTCCCGGAAATATTGGTGAATCAAATCTTGGTATGGATCCTGATTTAATGATCGAAATAGCACAAGAGCTAGATGTAATTATAAATTCAGCAGCCAATACAACATTTGATGAGAGGTTCCGTCTCATCCTTCTAATTAATTTTTGTGATATCCGAGTTTCTTTTTAAAATTTACTAAAACTTGGATGTACTCAACTTAGATTTGACGTTGCTGTAAACATAAACACAAAAGGGCCATCTCGAGTACTCAATTTCGCAAAGAGGTGCAAGAAACTTTGTTGTTTCATACACCTATCAACTGGTAAGTAATTTAATAATAATGAGTTGAAATCATGAAGAAGCCTATCCATTTAGGCATATCTATATGTACCTAACTTATTTTCTTCTGTAGCATATGTTAATATAGAAAACTGTGGAGAGACACTCACCTCCAAAAGCTCACCATTATCACACCCTCCTTTGGATGTTGATGCTGAAGTGGAGTTAGCTTTGGATTCAAGTCTTGCATTTCATGGAAGTGAAGATATAGTTCGAAAAATGAAAGAAACAGGTTTAGAAAGGTGATTACTTTAGTTAACTTATGTTTTAATAACCTCATAAATTTAGAACCAAAGCATTTGACAATGACCAGAATCAAACGTATTGTGAATAAGCTTTCATAATTCCATCTAATCATTTCTTCCAAAACATATGCAATTGAGATGATATATAATTAATGTGTAGATATATTGTTTGAGTTTAATTTAACAATAATTCACTGATGGAAAAATTTCTATCCCACAGGGCAAGAAGTTATGGGTGGAAAAACGTTTATGAATTTACCAAGGCAATGGGAGAAATAATAATTGATAAGTATAGAGAAGAAATCCCAGTTGCCATTGTCCGTCCAAGTATTATCGAAAGCACTTTTAAAGAGCCTCACCCCGGATGGATACAAGGGATCAGGTAGCCCCTTCAAAAAATTTATTTTACTTATATTTAGTAATTTATAGATTATCTATTCAGAATTCAAATTTCTGCTATATCCTTGCTATGATGTATATTTAGTAGTTTATAGGCATGACTGGACAACTAGGAATGAAATTTTACAAGATGGTATTTGGTTGTGCCCTCTATATTACTGTTTTATTAGAATAATTAATTACTAATATTTTCTTTTGAATACGATCATTAGAATGATTGACCCATTCATTCTTGCTTACGGCAAAGGTTACCTGTCAGCCTTCATAAACCCTGAGACGGTCGTAGATATTGTAAGTATACAATTCTTCTTATTATATACCACTTCACTTTATCAATGCCTTCTTTCGAAATGCTTGACAAAAATTAAAATCAATCAAAATCATTAGCATTGCAATATATACTCTCTCTTCGTTACAATCCGATAATTATATATAGAAAAAAAAAATTGTTATACTTCTTCAGTCAACTCAAAATTTATAGTCTTCCCTTAAGAATATGTGCATTGACATAACCCTATAATTATATATTTTATAGTACTTATGAAATGAACTAATAATACAGATTCCAGTTGATATGGTTGTGAATGCAATTATTTCTACAATGGCAAGGCATGGAATTACTAGGAAACCAGAGCTTAGCGTCTACCACATCACATCTTCTAGAGTAAATCCAGTGACGATGAAATTCTTATTCGATATGTTATATGAACATTTCAAGTCCTCTCCAATCAAAGACATGAAGGGAAAAGAAGAGGAAATTCAAAGAGTCAAATTTCTTAGCTCCTTGGAAGAGCTATTCTCACATATCTCAACGGAAAATATCCAAAAAAATAAGAATGTTTCTCTAGAACTTCAAAGAAAATTATGCAAGAACGTAGAGCAAACTAAAGGCATGATAAAGATGTATGAACCATATTTATCTTCGCGATGGTAAGTTTTTTTTTTCTAACCCTAACCATACATATTTAGATAATGTTAGATCTTTTAAATTAAATTAATTTAGAAATTAACTTAAAAGTTGAACCATGCTATATGATTTATAGTACAATCTAACAAACTATGAAATTAAGCTTTATAGTTTATTGATTATTTTCTTGAAATTTGTGTATTTAGGTTTGAAAGCAGCGATACCAACAAACTGTGGGAAGCCATGTCCTTAGCAGAAAAACTTAGTTTCGGATTTGATGTGAAGAGCTTGGATTGGACGGACTATTTTTCCAATATTCATATTCCTAGTCTAAGGAAATATGTAATGAAAGTGCATTGAGGCCAAAATTGTAATATTAATATAAAATTGAACGCATTCAAGTGAAATGTGAAGACTAAATAATTTAAGCAAAATGATGTGTATGATTAAAACCAACTCCCTTGCAAGTATATTAATCTCAAGTAACTAAGTATAAGTATTCAAGGTTGTTGTATTCATGGGATTATGTAAATAGTACTAAAATAAACAGTACCATTAACTTTATATGAATATAGTAACAAAACTATCTAAGACTAAACTAATTTATAATCAAAGCAAATAAAAAAAAAAAAAAAAAAACACAATTTAATCAAAGAGATGAAAACAATAAGAGAAAATACTAAGATCACTTCAAGATAAGTCTTTTCTATAATTGATGAAATTATTATATTCATGTGATAACAAAATTCTCTATATAAATCAATACTTTTTCTCAAATAATATCATTTTTACTTCATTATCTAATAACTTACTATATCTCTATGTAGATTCAATTAAATGAAAGTGAATTATCGCTCTATGAAATCAATTAAGTTTCAACATAAATTAATTGTGTTATGACTATTGCATGTATCAATTCATATATCTTTATATTCAATTAATCCATGATATATGTTATTTGAGCATTTGTGTAACATCACTTTTTCAGGTCAATCACACAATACAAATCTATTAAAAATTGATTAGGTTTCCAATAGACATTAAACACATAATACACACTGATCAAGAAATAGCATAATCTTCAATCACAATAAAAGGATACTGGACATCAATGAATTAGCTAACCCAAATCTTCACCTAAGAGATTTAGTTTATAATGAAGGCAAAATTAATGCAATAATTCAAATCAAACATGATAAGGTTCAAAAAGGAAAACCCATTGAAGAACAATTTTGAATCATATAAATAGTTTTGTTGTAATATTCTAAGTAACAATCGAAATTTGATTTAATTGGGTGCAAAACAATTAAAAGAAAGCTAAAAATTAAGGTGAAAGCCTCTGAAAATTTGTCTAAACAGCTCCTTCTAATTGGAGTTTTTAATCTTCTATTTATATGCTAGGGTTTATAAGGTGTTTGAGTCCAAATTAGGATTGGGAAAGTTTTGCCGCTATGCTTTCAAAATTAGTGTGGCATGCGCATGATTCTCCTTGAGAGATCTTTTTCATACGAAACATGGAAAATGAAGTTTGTTCATTTTCCCTTGTACACGACCATGCAACTTAGTGTGCACGCCCGTGCTTGCTTGTAGAATGAGAGAGAATGTAGTTTAAAGCCTTTCTCACCCGTCTTTATCCATTTTCATCCAAGTTTCCATCTTATTTTCAGAGAATCCCAATCCTATGAGTGTGAATCAGCAGTTTGAAGCTCCTAATCCAGCAATAGAGTAAAAGATTTAGTTAAAAGAAGATATTAGAGTAGTTATGACAAGAGGTAAGTATTTCCTTACCTTTTCTTTAAGTTTCCCAACATGTGTTTGATGAATGATAAGGTATGTTTGTGTTTCCAGCATGCTTTGTGATTTGTATGATCTGATTATATGTTGATATGATGAGGATGAAGTGATTATGATGATAATTTCTACTCATGGACATGCTTGGTGTATATATGTGTTTGGCTATGTGTTTAAATGATATTTTGATGCTTGATTATGATGTTGTGTGTTATTAATGAAATTGATATGTGTTTATGTGTTGTTTGAGTTACTGGAAATGAATGAAATGAGTTGATTGCAGATATGCTAAGCATTGGACGTGGTTATGCAAGTTTCAGGCATGGATTTGTCAAAATAGAGCAGGACGCATGCCCATAGACCCTTGCAAGTGTAGGGTCACACCCATGTGCATAATTTGTTCATGACTACAATTTGAGGAGGTCACGACCGTGTGCCTGAAAGTCACAACCGTGCATAAGTGATAAAAGAGAAATGAAACAAACACTTCAAAACCTAGCATGACTGGGTTGCACAGCTAGCACATAACCCGTGCATCTTCATGCACGCTTGTGTATCCCAACATGCACACCCATGCATAAGCAGAAATTCAAGGAAAATGAATTAAATGAAGAATAAAGCAAGGGAAACCTTTATAACAGCTATAAAACATTATATAAATATGAAATAAGATAATATGACGCATTATGAGCATATCATAGTATGACATACCAAAGTATTTTCAGAAAAAATTGATCAAGGGATCCACTTACATTAGTTTTCAGCACTCAAAGCCCGATATTCAGGTCAATTAGTAAGGGTGAACTTAAAAGGGGCATCTGTGGGATTTCAGCTTTTTAACTGTAGTTAGATTTGTTCAATTTCTGCTTATTGGTCTAAGAACTGGTATGATATAAATTTCAGCTTACTAGCACTTCACTAGTCTAGTGCAGCCCACATGGCCAGGATGTCGAATCCTTGTGTTCATCTATCTAATCAGTACAATATGTATATTCGGATACATAGATCTTTACATATATATACATATAAATCAGCATTTGATTTCAAAAATTTGGCCTAAGGGTCTATAGCATATTTCAGCATGGCTTTATACCATGACATTCATTTCATAGCATGAATTACTATTACAGTTCAGAAAATAAGTAACAAGCTATATTCAGAGTAAAAAGTAAAGGAAAACATAAACAGTTGAGGTGTGGTTTCAGCTTAGAATCATGTTTGGGTTTGAGGGAAGTAGGAAATGCTTATTGAGTGATTTATCACTCACTGATTTCCTTTCTTCCTTTCTTGCAGTTATGTGGTGGATGTTGTTGAGACTCGAGTGGACTATGGCTGAAGGGAGAGGGCTTCAGTTTTATGACTTTTTAGATGGCCTAGTGGGATTGTCTTGCGTATGCAGGTTTTTCAGAAAAGTTTATACAGTTGCTTGCATATATTTTTCATACGGTACAAGTATATATACATATGTACGTATAAGAATAACTTAATATAAGTTTCTTTAAAACCCACCATTGTGTTATCAAATGTTTTCAGCTTCCGCTTGCATGTGTTTTACAGTTAACAGTTTTTCGTAGGATTCTTGATGTGTATATCAACCTTTAGTATTGTTCTTAATATTAAATAAATAAATAGTTTCTTATTTGTACAAATAAGTACAGGAACCAGTAACAATGATATATTTAGTAGTGGGTCCTATACATATCACCAAAACCATATTTTCACTTTTAACCTAATCCAAATAAATCTAAGTCTAACGTGACAATGTCTAAATATGATATTCACTAAGATAATCAATCTCATGCCTCTAGAGCCCAATCAGCTTTTATTATGTGTGACTCATAAGCTCTTTACTAAAATGACAATGTTTAAATTCAAGTCAATTGCAAACATAGATCATAAGCAACCTCTAATAAGGCATCATGATCATTCAATTAGCAAAGTATTAGCAAACATCTCTGAGCTTACGTAACTTGATGGTTAATGCACAATACAATCCATTTATCATGTTATGTCTTTTAAGGCTAAGACATATATTTATGTCTGTTTCAATGACTCCTCATATAATCAAATAAATAACCTAACCACTCAAGTCATAGAGTTATTGCTTATGGACATTTTTCATAAAAATATTGTTTTTATGCTTGGGAGTGACGAATCATATATTGATCCACCATAACCTTTATACTAATCATGATACAATCAATTACTCACCTTTATAATACCTTAATTTTAGTGGCATATTTGATGACATCAAACCATATCACTTTTAGCGTAAGATGGTATAGCAACCACTAGTCAAAAGATTATATGTACCCGTTAAGTTAAAAGGATATTTTCAGAGACACGTGAGTCAACATCTTTATGGAATCCTCTTTATAGGGCACATCTAGGGAATATGACAACAAATCATGCATTTATGTGTTATGCCAAACTACAAGCAATAGCTTTAACACATGCAAGCTATCACGATCTTTTGTTGAGGTCGTTAAACACTATGATAATCCTGTCACTATCACTTGCATTTTAAATCATAATGATGTTAAGAATATAGATATTTCTAGTATGACCACTAATAAGTGCATAGGAAAAGCATAATCAGTGAACTAATTCCCTCATCTTGGTTCTATTATATTGAAGACATATTACATGAATCAAACATCATATAATAGAAAATACCTTCTTATTAATAATCAATATTTTATATCAATTACAATAGAATACATAGCTATAGGGTATCTACTCAAACAAGAGAATAAGTGTTTTTCCCGCTAGTCAAGGCAGAATAAGCATTAAGGCACAATCAACTACCTCCTCTAGAAAGGTCTGACAAGCATATAGGTATTCATGCATCATTAGCCTCAAGGTTAGGCAAGCATGGTTGCTTATCTTATTGTTAGCTAATGTCGAAGCACTGCTAGGTATATAAACCTTGGAGATTACCTATGTTTGCCCAAAATTTTACCTTGATAGAGCTTGATCAGGTTTTTGGTGCTTCTAAATATTTTTCATTAATGTCTGGTAGAGGGTCGCAACTAAGAGGTAGCAAAGTCAATATGTTTACAGGATAGTCATCATCATTGATGCTAAGGGGGAAGAGCGTAAGCTATTAAGGTTAGCATATTGACGATTGCTTTTTGAACTATTTGAAGATCAGTTATCTATTGCATTTCAATTCCATTCTTCATAAGTCATCATTAAAATTGTGAGAGTATAAATGTGAGATGTGTTTGTGCCTTCCTTCTAGAACTAAATTGTTGATATGATTTTTTATTGCTAATTGATATATACAATTTTCAGTTTTGCCCAAGATAGGCTATTTTAATAGCTATTAAAATCTGAGAAGACTCAAATAATTCTATTATAAGTGTACGAGAAGACAAATTATGACATATCAAATAAATAAATGTGACACTAGAGTTTTTACATGATTCGGCCTAACAATTGAAATGTCAAAATCTACAGTGTTCTAAGTAGTTTGACTATATACAAAAACAATACAAAATATTGTTTGCTTGTCGAGTATTCTGTCTGTTTCTTCTTCTCCTCTTCCATGGCCTCTCTTATCTTCGTCCTTACATACATTTTTTTAAAGAAAACTACATTTGAGATTTCCCTTAACCTAGGGTGTTAACCTATTATTTGAATTTAAATAAGAGTTATACATATATCAACGACATCTTATTTATGAGAGTGGTTAAATTTTTATTGGATGATCATTATAAAGATATTATGTCATGGAATCCAAATTTAACCCTCTTTTGACAATGACAAAATAATCTTCTTCATGGGGTTTAAGTTGTTTTGTCCCTAGTCATTCGTCAAAATTTTTAGGCTCTAGATCCATTACAAATCTCAAGTTGGAAAGTCATTTACTCGTTATCCACTACTCCTTGTATATGGTTATACTTCAAGCATTTACTTCGAATTGTTCAGTTTGACTAAATATCAAATTTATTTTATTCAAGCTCTAAATCCATTGCAAGCCTAAAGTTAAAAAGTTATTTAGTCGATACCTACTAGTCATATCTAGTATACTTGAGGATTTACTAAAAAGTGTTTAATTTGATTAAACAATAAATTTAACTTTATCTTATTTTTTATACTTAGGATAGAGTGAGACTCAATTCAAGTGAAACTTGAATCAAACCCAACTCAAGTTTAGTAAACTAAACTTTAAACTTTGATCGATTTAAACTTCGTCAACTTAATCAATTGCATCCCTACATTTAGAGGATCTCTTTGTAAAAACTAAAAAGTGCAAAGATTTTTGTCATATTTTAAATTTGAAACCCTTATGATAGTCTATGATTCTTCTTTAAAAGATGAAAATAAAAAGTAGCATGCGTATATCACAATGAAGGTTAGATTCAAAATCAAACTCAAATGAGTTTGCTTTTCGCAAGCTTGAACCCAACTCAAACTTGGAACTCACAAATTTGTGATATTGAGCTCAAACTTATAACGAACTTGATTCGTTGGTCAAATTAACTAAAATGACGTCATTTTTACCGATATGCATCGTAACGATATAGTTTTAAATATTTGAAATGTTTGATAAATCAAACTGAACCAAACTAAAACTCAACTCACCTCAAATGAACTAAGCTTAAACTCAAAAGAACTTAGAAAAACCAAGCTCAATAAACTCAAGCTTAGACTTGAATTCGACTCAATTTGAATCCAACTTTAATCACAATATCCAAAATGAAATATAAATATATAGTGGGGCTAAACTGAAGATAAAATTATCTACACTGTTTTTAGTAATTATAATGTAGATAATTTGAACAAGAATAATCTTCAATCCAAATCACCAATAGTTCAAGATGTCCCAAGAACACAACCAAGCGAAGAAACTAACCAAAATTCTCATAGATTTGGCTCACAATCTGAGGAAATTATAAATATACAGAAAAAGTTTAATTGCCTCCAGTGATGAATGAATCTTCAATCTTCCGCTTGCCCGAAATACCGGCCGGAAATTGTGGACAAGATATTCAGCATTACAACTTCATCATCCAGTTCAGATTTCCCAGCTCGCAGGATGGCACATTTCCGGAGAAGACTCCGAAGCGCAGCAGACGTGTCAGCGTCTAGCGGAGTATCAACTGCTGCGCACAATGAATATAGCCACACACAATCAGTCCAGGACAGCACGCTCAATGTCTCTACAGAGGTTATGCGTTTTCTCAGCATCGATACTCGAGCTACAGAATCCATCTTTAGAATTGCAGACAGGGTAGGGCGGTTGCTAGAATCATCACTTTGAGAAGTTTTAGGATTTTGATGGCACAGATCAATTTCATCTTCTTCAGATTTTAGTATAGATGGTTCGACAGCAGTAATTTCATCACTGAAACTATCAACAGGCTGACCGGAAAGTTCATCGGTTTTATCAACAGTGTTCTGAGAGAGCTGACAGGATTCATTCTCCTCTTGAAAAACAATCATCTCTTGCAGTTTACCAGCAAGTTGAGAACCTGGATTCAAAATACCTGACAGAACCTGATATCATAATGAACAATTTGGATAAATACAGTATTCTGCATTCTCCCATTATTCCAGGAAACCAACCTCAGCTCTTTCTCTCGTGAGAAAATTTGAAAGAAAAAAGTGATTTACTAGATTCACTAAACTAAAAAATTTTAAGGTATTTTTCTTTTCCTTGTTCACTCAAGAACTAACCTGAACCTCGCTTGTTTCTTCAGACGGTATTTTGTAGACAAAAACCAGTTTTTTCTACATTTGATTACTCAGAGAAAGAGAAAAACCATTTTCGTCTACATTTTGTAAACAAAAAACCAGTTTTCTTCAGAAAAGAAAGCGGTAAAAACAGCATGTCCTCTTTTAAACATATTCTGTATATCAAAATTACACTTCTCCATAACTTACTTTAAACAGTTTCCATCTCAATTATTTGAACCTAACTATAGCCAGCAGGCTGCTCACTTTAATCAAATTCCTTCAATGTTGTAACGAAAAATCATATGCAATCCACAAATAACGTAGCACTTATAAATTGGTGCTAAGGAAACATACCTGTCGTAGATTTGAAAAGTCAGCGAGAAATGAATCCTCCCATTCTTTCCAAGGAATCAAATGTTCTGGACATCGTGGGATATCAGGAATCTGGGGCATATAAACACTCTGTTCTTTAGAAGGCTTGTTCCAGTCCCGCTTTGCCACCTTCACTTTTGGAATATGAACAGCTTCCCATCTGAGCATCAGAAAGAAATTGTATAGCATATTCCAAATTTATGTTCATTTTGAAATTTTAACCATGAAAAGAAAAACAAAAGCAACAATAAAAGATCGTATTACACAGCCACAAGTTCTAAACCTTAACATGCATCAATTTGCTCTTTAACTACAATTAGAAAAGAATCAAACAGGTCAAACATTGATTTTCAGTAATAATCAATCTGAGGTGGTGCTCCGCTGTACATAAACAAGTTCTATAATGGTCAAACCATTCCAGACCAGCTTATTCGGAATAAAGTGCATAAAAAGCACTTATTTACATATGAAAGCCTCCTAACTCCTCAGGGGCATCTTGATTGGAAAAAACAACTACCCATTTGGAAGTGCAACCTCTGGCAATATGTGAACTTTTGGAACCGAAAGAAAAGTCCTGAAATACGACTGTGCCCATTTGGTCAAATATCCACAGATTACTTGTTTGTGTTTATCTTCAGTCTTGTCTGCCCTCATTCTATCTGCAAATTAATTCAAAGCTTTTGGTCCTTCTACACCTTTTTGACTATCAAAGAGAAGAAGAAAAATTGAAGTTGCAACAAGCATTGATGATTTAAGTTGCAACTTTACGTCATTTTCCAAAATCAAGTTTGTGTAAAGAATTAAATGTGATTTTAGAGGCTTAAGGATACAATAGGGATATTCAAATTGAAAAAGAAAAGTTATCTTTATTCTCGTCAAATTTCAATCTAATAACTTCGAAAGTCAGAAACCTAACTCCACAACTGAACTACTGATGCATAGACAAGAAAAGGTGAAAGCCATTGAAGAATTGAATGTTTTCTCCTCGATACTAAAGACAACTTCATCTGACAATCCACTTGTAAGTCCAGAGCCAAGAAAAAATTATGCTAGACTGTATTGCCTTCTAGGTAAAATTTAAAATGAAATGCCAAAGCATCTCAAACAACTGTGGCTTTGGCATGACTAACAGTCCTAGAAATATTGTGCTTACAAAAAAAATGCTTTACTTGCTGCATTCCTGTATAATTTTCTTCCAGAAGGCTTGAAAAATCAGTTTATCATAGCTGGAATACATTTTGTTCTATGATTTCTATCTTTTAAAACATACTACTAGATTCATTCCAAAAGTCGGCCACTGTAATTAATTGATAACTCACATGGGATAGAGTGAAAAAATCACTCAACAGCCACTACTTTCACCAAAAACAACCAATTCAATCACAAATAGATGAAAAGGTAAATTCATGATCTGTGTTTCCTTTTCTCTTGCATAATCCACATTGGTATGACCCTATAATACAAAAGATGTGTGGTCATGATGCAAAGGAGAAAGTATCCATTCTAATTTATTTTTTTCACCTGTAAATGCTGCACCATCACAAAAACTTCAAACACACAATAGCCAAAAGAGCAAAAGACTAGAATCGCTCAAGTCCTAATTTTCAACTCATATGTCATCATTCAAAAATGGAAATTTCTCTGATAACAAAAAATATAACATCTTTGCTGGTCCTGTATGTTGTATCCCAAGAGTTATCAACCGGAGCATGTCATATTTTTACACAAGCACAATCACATTAGAAAGGCTCATCCTCACCAGTAATCTATACAAACCAACACAATTCAATTAAAACCAAATTTGCCAACCTATGTGCCCTGGCAATAGTCAATCATTCAATCTATCTTACAGTCTCAATAGATGTAAACCAGTTCTTAGCTCTTCTGATCTAAATTTGTTTTCACCTATCTGCTAAAAGAAAATGCCAAATACAACGGAGCCCATCTGATCCAAAAATCAGAGTTACATTTTTTGTTCATTTTTCCCACCTTTTGTTACACACTTTCTAGATTACAAGAAAAAAAAAATTAACAGTACACATGGTAGAGACAAAATATAGGATGTGGAGAATTCAGTGAAATGTTGGCTGTGCAAAATACTGTAAGAATTTTCTCTACAATCTGATATCAAAGGCAGACATTAACTTGTCTCATACATTCATATCCTTCCCTCTCAACCCAGTGGCATGTGAAATCCAAAAACAGAAAAAGAAAACCAGAATTTCACAAGAGAGAATCCTTAAAATTTAGAAAGGATTCCATCATTGAATTTTATATGAAGGTCCTTGTTAGGAGCTAGGGTTTTTGGAGACATTTCCTATTTTTAAAGGGTAAGGTTTAGCATATAAAAGGTAGTTACAGTTGCGAAAGGGGAGAAAATACTGTTTTTGGGTTTTGGGCAGTCATTGGTTTTGTGGGCAACTTAGGGATGATTAAGGAGGTTTCAAGGCCTCGAATGGCTGGAACCAGAAGGTCCCAACTCCTAGAATTGCCTTTTTATCCACGTTAATTTCCCTTTTATCAATACAAGCGTTTACATTTGTTTATTTGTTGTGTTGTTTGCTCTTTTTGGTAGAAAAAATAGTTGGGTATCTAACAAAACTGTATTAGAGCAGTGAGATTTGGGTTCATGTTGCAATTTTGGCAAGGAAAAAGGTGATTCATTGCCGAGAAAGTTCAAATCTTGGGAACGCACACGGTCACAATGGAAGCTTGGCTGGAGCAACTCGCTCAAAGGAAAGTGAATAGGTGTAAGGAGACAAATTGACACCAATAAATGGTGGAGAAGCCTAGAGAATGCTTGTTGGAAGATGGAAAACCACGGGTTAAGCAAATTGGCACGGGATGGACCAAATTGAAACTGGAACAGTGAAATCGGCATGGAAGGGGAAGTTGGGGCTAAATTGATACTGGGAAAGTCAACAGAAAGGCTGGGGAAGGTGGTCGCAAAAGGAAGATTAAAAGAAAAAGACACGAAGGGGGAGAGAAAATAAGGGGAAAAAAAGAAATATATTTTTCTTTCCAAACAGGCGGTTGAAAAAAAGAGAGGAAAATTTAATCAAAAGAAGAAATATTATACTATGAAATTGGTGGTTAATAAAAAGAAAGAAAATTAATCAGAAAAAAAAATTATATTCTAGTCAGCTGGTGGTTGAAAAAAATAAAAAATAAACTAATGGAAAGAAAAGGAAAAATATAATAATGATAATAATATCAAA
Organism: Anacardium occidentale; assembly: GCA_026122585.1. Taxonomy (NCBI): domain Eukaryota; kingdom Viridiplantae; phylum Streptophyta; class Magnoliopsida; order Sapindales; family Anacardiaceae; genus Anacardium; species Anacardium occidentale. Next base: position 84,306 of record JAJEJH010000575.1, read on the forward strand.
AACAAATATATCAAAAAAATAATAAAAAAACTTCCACATGTGAGAATTGTTTCAAGAGAATTACAAACAAATTTGCAAAGCAAGCCAAAATTATTCTAGTTTATTTAACATTTTTCACTTCTATATGTATGGCCAGTAGCTAGGGTTTTTGGGGACACATATCCCAATTTTAGATGATAAGGTTTAGTATACAAGGAGTATTTAGGGTTGTAAAAGGGGGGAGGATATTGTTTTTGGGTTTTGAGAAGCCTTAGGACTGATTAGGGAGGTTTCCGATGCCTTGAATAACTAGAATTGAAAGGCCCTGGCTCCTCAAATTGTCGGTTTATCCACTGTAATTTCCTTTTTTATCAATTAAAACAATTTTTTTCTTTTGTTTATCAGTTGTGTTGTTTGCTATTATTGATAGAAAAAATGGTTGGGCATCTAATAGTCTTCTGCCAAATCACAACAGTTACAAGCAATAACTAGCTAAAAAGTGGCTCACTCTTCAAAGGATAATATAAAATAGAAGATCAAATAAAGAAAGCATTGATAACCCAGATATTATGGGAAAAGAAGAATAACTGCATTTTGTGAAGGAAACACATAGGATTTAGAAATGTTACCTGACACGCCGAAGATATTCTAATCCGTCTTCTGGAGGCCCAGAGTCAAAATCAGGCTCACCTTCAACAAAAAATGCAGGTCTCTGAATGCTAGAATAGTCTTCATCACTGTCATAATCTTCACTGCACTCTCCTTGTTGAACCATATATGAAGCTTCACCCTCAGTACTAGTATTACAAACCGGATTCATGTTATCCCCATTTGCATCATACTTGTCTGTGTTTTCTAAGTCATTATCCACATATGGTGAACCCTCTTCTCCTGAAAGTAATAGAAATTTTAGAAGCAATTGTGAAATTCTAAAAGACTAGGAAGTTCAAACCACAGAAAGATCAAACATCAACTCAACTAATAGAGCTAGATGCAAGAATCATTTGTATTCATGTGACATTCAAAAGTAGAGTTTCATATACAAGTATCTTCACAACTTTTTTTTCAGTTGCAAACAAATGTAATCTTTTATCATTCATAACACTAACACATTTTCCAACAAAATCTAGACTAATTGACAGAATGTACTTCTCCGTACAATACTGTATACAATTGTATACAAGACAGCCATTATGTGCTAAGTACACAGATAAGAGACTTTGAAAATGTTGCACATAATAATTTTGCAGATTGCTCTAGGCCACTCTTCAATGCACAAAGACATTGAAATGGTTCCCTCTTCCCCTTGCAGCAACCACACCTGTGACAACAGAAAATGATCCCATCAAATTTACCAAGAAGAGTAGCCCAATACAAAAAAGGGACGGCAGGTAAGCATTCAAAAAGGTCTATGGACTCCAGAAGCAAGAAGAAGAAGAAGAAGAAGAAGAAGAAGAAGAAACTTAAAGGAAAAAGTTATAGAAAACTCCCATTCCAGTTCCATCAAATAGCAAATCATACCAAATATACAATAATTGTGAACAAAGATCTTAGTTCAAACAAAGTAAATGGAAGGGAGATTTAAAAAAGCTTTCAAAAGATGTACTTTAGAAATATTACAGCTTTCTTTAAAGCAATAGCCCAAAATGATTTTCGAAAAAACATTTTGGTTGATAAGTTTAAACAGCCAGAACCCAAAAGTTTAGAAAACTGCATCTGGTTTCTACTCCTGACAAATGCAAGATGAACAGAATGATAGGAGTGGTAAATTTGCATCTTCAGCTTTTGCTTAAGGTCATTGCAGTCTTACTTGGCAACAATGTCATTAAAGCTGCTTCAAGTGTTCCTATAAACTAAGCTTTCAGAGAAAACTACTGCCCAGTCTGAGAAACTATTATCTAAATAAGATTAGCTCAGAACCCCCTTCATACAGAAGCTCAGTTGTTTCAAATTTAGGCATTAAAGAGAACAAAATCATATACAAAATGCCACCAAAAGAAATAAATTTAATAATATATGCTGGCTCATAACATTAAACCATCAAATCAGAAAGTTCACTAAACTATCATCATAATCTTCTGTGGTAGATCAAATCTATTTTAGATACATAAAATAATGCTATAGAAAAACAAAAGTGGCATGTCTTTACACAAAAGTAACAGGTAGAGCCTAAGATGCTCGAAAAATAAAAATCAGCAGATAATGAAACTTACCAAGAATCCCATGGGCCTCTGGCTTCCTTGAAAGGTTCTGCCCAGGATCGAAATTTAAGAGGATCTGCTTCTGATGTTTGGAGCTGGCTAGGTCATCATACTCGGCCATGACCACAGGTCCAAGTCCAGTATATATGTCTTTCCACATTTTCCGCTGTTCAACAATGCTGACAAACCTCAGAACCTCCATCTCCTTCCTCGAGTACATAATTTTTCCTTGTTTTCCATTCTTTAAACCACCATTTTGATTATCCAAATTACCAGTCAAATTATTAAACTTTTCACTCATCTCCAAAGCCTTCTTTACATCTTTAGCCTTCCTTCTCGATCTTCTAGACTTCTTTCCATCCACTTCTTGTTCCTTCTCCCCTTTCTCTATGTTCCTCTCAATCATTTTAGGTACCCTAACAGATTCAATCAATGCTGTATCATCAACTACTTCAATCTTAAGAGAAGACCTAACACTCACATCACTTACTCTTGCACCATCAATCTTCACACCATTATTTTGCACTAGCTTGTGCACTTCTTGACTTGCCAGACATGAAACTTCAAGTTCAGCCAACAACTGCTTTTTCTTGGCCTCCAACAAAGCCTCAGATTTCTTTTCTTTTCCATCTTCATTGTCACCTTCCACAACAGAACTCATCTCAACTTTAACCTCAGGGCCCTTCTCTTCATTATCACATTCTTGAGCTCCAGGACAATCCACTTCAAGTTTCACAGAATCTTTCCAAGTCGTTTCAAAATCAGCAACACAATCCACCTCGCTATTCTCTGTTTCTTCAACTTCCACAGAAGCTTGCACATTTCCATCAAAAACCACCCAATTGCCTTCATATCCAGAAATTTCAGAAAGCATCTCACCTCCATCCTCAGACTCCTCCTTTTCATTGAATTTATTGCATTCTTGAATTCCAGAGGAACCCACTTCAAGTTTCACAGAATCTTTCGGACTCTTTTCAGAATCAGCAACACAGCCCGCTTCACTATTCCCCGATTCTTCAACTTCCACAGAAAAAGCTTTCACCTGTTTTTCACAAACCACCCATTTTTCTTCCCAACCAGACAACCCAGAAACCAAATCACAATCAGTGACCTTATCATCAATAGAGCCCAACAATTCTTGACCAGGTTCCTGATTTTCTTCAGTAAGGCCGACACCACTCCCACCTTCATCTTTACCACAAGAACAAGCCGCCTTCTTGAAGCAACTGGAAACGGCCTCCATGGTTAAAGAGTCTTCTTTTCTGGTAGCAGAAGAAGTATCATCAAAGGACTGCAATGAAATTTGTGAGAGAACGGAAGAGAGGGAAGCGAACAGTTCTTGTTCTTCTACTGTTCGCAGAGTTGTGGTTTCTTGTTGAAATTGAGTGATTATTGATTTGAAAGCAGAGTGCCTCTCATCAGACATCTCTAATTCAGTATTGAAAGAAAAGAGACTACTAGGAGATACAGAGAGATAAAACCCTTGTGAAAACTGGATACTAAACTAAGTTAAGCGTGTAGACTGTAGTGGAAAAGTCGCTGGGAGGTCGCTTACCAACATTCATATATATGTAGGGCTCAACTGAAACGTAACCATCTTTCAGGGGCATTTTAAATTTTGAGGAACGGCCTGATGAAAATTTAAAGAACAAAGAACCCCAAGAGAGAGTGATTTCAAATCTTGATGACTTTTTTCCTTTTCTTAATAAGGGGTTAAAGGATTTCATTCTTTTTATAATTAAATTTACCTATTTAAATCTTCCATTTTCATTTTAAAATGCAAAATTTTATTAAGAATTTAGATAAATAATTTTAATGGAAAAAAAAAAAAAAAAAGTTAAGAAGAGGTGATTTGTTAGCTTTCAGAAATTTTACAGAATTCAAAACTTTTTCATTTTTTTACCCTTAAGATTTTCAAATTTATCAAGAAAATCTAATTTTTATGTTTTTTAATGGGACTCCAAAGTTTCAAAATTATATCCTAAATACCTTTTTGTTAGGATTGTCGATCAAACCTATTAAATTAAATAATGACTTATTCAAACTTAGGTTGGTAAAAAAATTTTGGGTCAAAAGCTTCAAGATCAGCCCATTTAAGCCTCAAATTCTTTTTGTTCAAGTCCACTTTATTAAAGTTTGTTGAGTTTTTGACTTCCTACAATCCCTCACAAGTGTAAAAACCTAACAAACAATGAATTTTTAGGTTCAAACTTTAATAACCTCTGTTTAAACACAAACATAAAATTTAATTAACAATTTTTTTATTTAAATCTGCCTGAGATCCGAATTCTGTTTAGCCCCAAATTAAATTTTTTTAATCTAATAATCTAAACTAAAGATTATTCAACCTAATTGACAAGCATACCTTTTGTTACAAGTTTGTTATGTTATCCTTTGTAAAAGATAAGGTGGTGACATGAAGCATGAAGGGATACCCCTGATACAGTTTTCAAACTTCTAGGGTCTATTTAAATATAGATTTATCCTAATATTTATTTTATTTCCCAAGTGACCTTTCTTATTTTGATATTTTTACTACTTGTTCACATTTTACCAACAGCTGAATAATTTTTCCCACCCAAACTTTTATGGTACAATTCACCACCCTTACGTTTGTATAATCCATTTGTCCACCATCTTCCACTTTCATTAATAAAAATAGTTATATGAGAATGCATAACGGTCATTTTACCCAGAATCCCTTGACATTTCCCTCTACCACCATCACCATCTTCAACTTCTGTTACTCCGCATAACATAATCTAGAGTTGGATCAAGCCCAACATAATTCCAAGCACAAATTAGTTAAAGCACTCAGCACTCGAAAAGAAACCCTTCATCAAAAAGCAAATGATTTAGAACATGAATCTTAGAGTTCAATTATAAAACATGACTGATAAATGATTTAGAACATGAAAGAAAACGGCAACCAGCCACCTAAGAAATATATCAACAAACCCAGTTCATTGCCAACATTTCAGGATTTAAAAAGATATCAGCACCATGGTGACATACCAACGGCACCAGACAAATGTTATAAGTGACATCAAACGGACAATCCAATCCTACACATCTGCTCTCATATTATATGGAATTAATTCTCATATAGAAAAAAAATAAAATATATATATATGAAAACAAACTGTAAACAGGCGGCAGAACTTCAAACAAGCAGAGAAAATCTTATTTGCTTTTTAGGTCGCTGGGGCTGAGGCTCCAGGTTGGGCTGATGATTTCAGAAGTGGTTGAAGAGCCTTCACGACAATGCTCATATTTGGCCGGAACTCAGCTTCATACTGCACACATAATGCAGCAACAGCTGCCAGCTGCCAAATACATGAGAATATTGTCAGTTATATGCTAACAACAAAAAGGAAACAGAAGAAGCAATGTTTCACAGCAAATAAGCTCGAGATTCTCAAACCAAAAGATAAGTACGCATGCATCTGAAACAGTTTTTCCTGTAAGAAAGAGATACCTTAGCTACTCCTTTGGGGGGGTATTCTCCTTTTAGCTTGGGATCCACACACTGTTTAACTTTGTCTTCACTTAATCTCGGAGTAGCCTTAACAAAAATTAAGTTTGTCAGCTGAAATCAGGAGAAGTGGGAGAAAAAAGAGAATGAATAATCTGAAAGTAGACAAATGGACTAACCCAAGTGACAAGACTCTGTTGTCCACGAGGCATAGTGTGATCAACAGGTTTCCTTCCAGTCAAAAGCTCCAGAAGAACAACTCCAAAGCTGTATACATCACTTTTCTGAGTCAATTGTCCGGTCATTGCATATCTGCAAATCAATTTTGCAAGCCACAAATTAGTTAAGCATCCAGAATACATGTCTAAAAGAATAGAGTTTGAAGATGACAACATAAATTGCAAATGACAAAACAGGCATTGCTACAAAAAAATTATTGATAAAGGATCATATAATTTGCACCACCGCTGACATGCCAAGAACTACACTAAAAAATTGTTGTTTGTAAGAAAGGTTATAACCTTTGTACAAGAAATACCTAAAAGAATGGTGGTGTAAAAACCATATTTTCCCAAACGGGTCTAATTGCATCTTAAAATCAATTTGCATAAAAGTGAAATAAGTTTGGGCTCCAAAAGCCAAACTTATTTAAGGAAGATTAAATTACAACCATGATAAACTACCAATGGACCTCTAAAGAAATCCATGCAAGATAATCTTGAACAAGAAAACCCAAACTCAAAATGGTTTTATCCCAGAGCATGAGATTAATCTTCCATCAGCTTATCCTCACCTAATTCTTGTTTACTATTCCTCTTCCTCTTCCAGAAAGAGGCCAAGGGTATTAATAAAAAGAAAGAAAAAGGTCATAGAAACAGAAAACAAAAGCCCTTCAAATTCCATCCTTCAAATGTTTTCTCCCATTTCTTCATCTCTCTCCATTCAATGTGCATCTCTACTTGTATGCATTTGTTTATCTTTCAGATGAAAAGGAAATTATCAAAAATTATTATACAAGTTTAGCTGTTCGTAAGGTACTTATGCCACAGCATGGCCCATCTTTGTTGATGTATTTGCACTGAGTTTTATACAGGTAGCAGCTTAGCAAGTTAAGCTCCAGGTAACTTGGCCCATACTCAGAATACATAATGCAGAGCACAAAAATTTAAACAAAAAATTAAAAAAAAAAAAAATTGGAATGAAACAAAAATCGATCTTGGTCAAATCACTGGCAAGAACATTGTGCTTGAAACCTAACAGCAACAAACGTAACCAATGATTCAACAAGGAAATAATCAATAAAAAAATTGCAAATGATAATAGATCAAAAGGATTTTTAGAAGGTTTACTCTGGAGCATGATAGCCAAAGGTTCCCAAAACACGAGTAGAATGAAGACGAGCAGCCATGTCAGGAGCCTGATTTGAAAGGTTAAAATCCGCAATCTTGGCCTTGAAATCTTCAAAGAGAAGCACATTGCTAGATCTGATGTCTCTGTGGATTATAGAAGGTTGAACCTTCTCATGCAAGTACTCCAAGCCCCTCGCTGCATCAACTGCAATTCTAACCCGTGTCATCCAGTCAAGCACTGGACCTGGTTGTGCTCCTTGAACTCCCTTCCTACCTGTAATTGCCACATGTTCAAATCAGAGGATAGCATTTTCTCACATTTAATTCATGAATGTTATTCTATAATGTATATTAAAATTAAGCAAGATGACATTAGATACCATGCAATATGTCATGAAGAGATCCCATTGTTGCAAACTCGTATGCGAGCACACGGAGATTTCCATCAACACAGTAACCGAGCAACTCAACCAGATTTTCATGCTTCAATCTTGAAACCATTGAAACCTGAATTTGATAGTTGGACAAAATTAAATCAATACATTAAAGTTATATTGTTATCAATAACTACAAACTGAACAAGAGAGACCTATCTTTATTCAGTTTTAGATATACCTGAGTCAAAAACTCAACATTTGTCTCAGGCTCAGATGAAGCATCTAGCTTCTTTACAGCAACAGCTTTTCCACTACTTAAGTTTGCATAATACACTCTTCCATATGAACCTTCACCAATCAATGCCTTAGATCCAAAATTGTCAGTTGTTTCTTTCAGTTCATCCAAAGACAACGCCGGCACTTCAATAGGTGGCGCTGCCTTTTGCACTTCAGGTTTAGCAGGAGCTGAAACCTTTGATTTATAGTTCCCTGAAATGCAGGAAATAGTTGAGATTGGGAAAGAATAATAGCAGATGCCTAAAACTAGAAAACATGTACTTATGTTTAACAAAGCAAGTACAAAACATGTTATCTCTTACTGATATAAATGTCAAATGATTTTTTTTCTGTTTTTTATGGAAAAGAACTAAAAATCAAGTATGCAGTTGAAGGTTCATAACTGTCTCATAAAACCCACTTCCCTTCATTCGCCATAACTCCAGTGATCAGTACAAAAATAAGAACATATTTCTGAAAGTTAGATAACTTTAGGACATGAATATGAAAAAGTTATCTAAATTTAGGAGGAACATAACATTGATAGAAAATCTCCTCATCAAAAAAGAAAGGTCATGCTAACATATAACAATGGACACACTTAAATCAAAAACAGTATTACAAAAGCCTTCCACTCTACTAAAAATATAAAACCTATATAGGATAACATAATATGTTTCAAACCCCAAAAGATGATAAAAATTGTGATTATCAACAAAAATAGGAATATCTACACAGTTAAGTTCTCACAAATGCCATCAATTGGTGGAAAACCTTAAAAAATTGTTAGAATTAGTATCAATAACTCGCTCCAAGCATCCTTTGTTAACAACAACAATCTATATGTCAAAATAGTTAGCGCTTTCACTAGTTTATCTCTTGCAATTTGCTAAGATAGTATTAGCATAATATATAAACATTATGATCATCAAATACTGACAAGTGCTTTGCAAAAGTTTTTATAAAAAAGTGAATGATTAACTAAAGGGTATCTTCAGAGAGATTCGCAACTTCCACACAAGGCTTTATGTATGGAAAATATAAATAAAGATGCCAACACTAACAAGTTGGACAGAAAAGCTAGACTTCCCTCCCACAGTTTGACAGGGAAGCAATATGCTTCCAAAAAATATAGTAAAAACTCGGTAATTCGAAAAGAACATACTTCTTCATTCTGCACTTCTATTAGTTAATCACAGATATTCTTTCCATTGCATTTATATTGGCAAATCAAAACTGATTTGCCTTCTTCAAACGTGTTTCTTTTTTGTCTCTTTTGACTCACATATAAAACCAATTTAAGATCTTGATTTGGCAGTAACACCATAGTGTGTGAGTGGCAACATTACATAGTCAGTAGGTCAATGAAAATTTGCACTGTTTTTAATACAATGGTGGCTGTTCACATACAATGGTGGTTGCTTATACTGTAATGCAGCAAGAATCATTTAAGGGACGCAGTTGGGGTCTATGGAGGTTCAAATCCAACTTTGTGGAGTTCAAATTAAGATCTCAATTAAATTCTAAACTTCAAATCAAAGCAAGTTCCAAGTAGCTCCACCCAATACACAGTAACAATCAAGTTCACAAACTTTAAGGAAAAAAATACCTAAAATAATTCCAGAAGATCTCTATCCTTTAACAACAACATTGTGCCAATCCCATATTCAGACCCTTCAAAATATTATTCAAAATAGTGACTAGGAAAGAAATTAGCAGAATATAAATGATATGACCAAAGAGCTTTCAAATGGACCAAGCCCATAATACTTCAAACAGCCTCCAAATTACCAATAAACAGACATTTAGGTTTTTTAATCTATTTATGGGAACTTTGCAGATAAATACAAAATTAGACATAAGAATAACACATACCATCTTGATAATCCTTTGGGTTTTTCAATCGCTCGTTTTCATGTGGTGGGTAAGACTCCTCAACTTGACAAGTACAACAAAGCCACCGACGCATCGCCAATTTCTTCTTCAAATTGTGATTGTGTTCAGGACTACTCTCCAAGCGCACAAAGTGACCAGAAGGAGCTGCTGCATGTGCCTGCAAGGTTGAAGAAAACATTTACAGCAATTCTACAGAATCACCAAAAAACTAATTGCCCATTGCACTTCAAATTAAAGAAAAATTCTATAAGTTTCACAACTTAAAAAGGAAAACTCTATTGTGAGCACATCAAGAAACAAGCTTAGAAGGCTAAAATCCAACAAATATTATGATATTTTCCTTTAGTGGTATAATGACCCTTTACGGCTAATAACGTCCAACAAAATTAATAATGAAAACGTCACTTTCAAACAATCATTCATCTTTTAAATCTAATTGTTTCCAAAAACACAAACATGAAAATGACGCTGCAAAGGGTTCAAATAAAAATTCGATATAGAACAACACCATATGTGTGTGTGTGTGGTGTACACATATTGATTGGATAATATTATCATACCTACGAGAATTTCATTCAATTTAATAATCAATTGAAACCTAATTACTAGCATAACCATCAAAATTCAAACAACAAACCCAATTCAACGCATATATCAAATCAAGAACATAACAGAAACCCATTAACTGTCCCCCAATTTAAAGGCGTAAATTCAATTCATTTCCACAAATTAAACCCAAAAATAAATACCCAATAATTCTCCCCCAAATTAAAGGCGAAAATTCAATTCATTTCCACAGATAAAACCCAAAAAAGAAAAGCAATTAATCTTTACCCCGAAACTACGCCGTTGATATTCGTAGTCCATGAGAAACACAGGTCAAGCCAAAGATTAAAATAAAAATAAAGAAAACACCCACACACACAAAACACAGACGATTAAGCCCCAAAGGGAATTGGGGACAGTGTAAAGAAGGAATCGTATCCCCAAGATGAGAAAACACAATACAGGGGGAACAAAAGAAGGTAGAAAAAGAAATAAAAAGGGGGAAAAGGGAAAAAAAGACAGATAAGAGAAAGAAAGAAGAGCCATAGATCTTAAGCGAAATGAAAGGGAAAGCGTACCTGATTTATCTGTGCTATAACGAAGATGTTTAATTAGAGAGACAGTTCGTTTTGGTTAATCGTTATGGGTTTTGAAATTTCTATCTGTTTTGATTTGCTCTAATGGGGAAAGAGAAAGAGAAAGAGAAAGAGAAAGAGAGACAGGTGGGTTGCTTTGCTTTGGAGGAAAAAAACAGAAGAAATTTTAGAACAGCCAGAGAGGCTCCAACGAGGCTTCTTAAAGTTCTTCCGACTCTCTCTTTCTTAAAGAAACTTGTCCCGGTAACCTTACCCCTTCGGTAACATTATCTGGTCTCAGTCCTCAATTAGAACTATAAAAAACTACATTTTTTCACTAAAATGAATAGTATAATCGAAGCAAATCAAATAGCACTTAATTCGAAAATATTAAAGCAAAACTCGAGCTCATTATGCTAAAAAGTTCTTAATTCGAGCTTATCGAGTTAAAAAGTTCTTAATTTACGCTTGTTAAACTAAGTTTTTGGTTCAAATTTAGAAAGAAAATAATTAACTCGAATTTGATTCAAAAAAATCATATTTAGTTATCATAATTTATATATTCATTAATTTATCCCTTTAATATTACTGAGTCAATTTTCAATTACGTAAATTTTAATCATCTTTATCCTTATTCTTATCGAAAGATCTTCTCTTGGATAACTTGATTTTTCGAACCAAAGTGTCTACACTAACCCATGGCAAGTGATTTCCATTGGATTTTTATTTGAGAAAAATCACTTGCATAATCTTATTATTGACCAATAATTTTAACATACTAATTTTAATATTGATTAATTAAAATTTTAACACAATAATTTTAATTTTTTATATTTAAATCAATCTTAAATATATATATATATATATATATATATTTGTTTATTATGTAAATAAGTATTAAAAGTTAAAAAAAATTAAATAATAACAATAGTAATATTCAATATATGTACTACTTTGAAGAATTTTGGTAAATAATAAAAAAAAATTAGGTGGTTAAAATAAATAAATTAAAAATTGGCAAATAAAATGTAGAGTAGTTGACCAAAGAGCACTTTGACCATGTGAGGTTGATATAAATAATAAATAAATAAAATTATTGGTATAAAGAGGACAATTATCATCAACATTCTAGCATTTCTATATTTGTCTTCATCATACCCAACAACTTAATACCCTTAAATATTATATGCTTTTTTTTTTTAATTGGGATTTTGGAGTACAAAAAAGAACCCTAACTCAACACCATCCAATCATAAATAATTTAGTGATTTTTCTTTTTTTTTTTTTTGGTGATTTTTGTAGTTTATTAACTATTATTTTTTTATTTCATCTCTAACAATCATTTTTTTACTCTTTTGAGAACCTCATCAGAAATCAGGTGAGCCGAATTTGATCTTAAGTTAGTTATTTTAAATTCAAACCCAAAGCCAACTAAACCTTGTTTATATTTGATTTGGCTTAAACCAATCTCTATAAGGGTTCAATAATGTTTATTAATAAGATTCTACATCAAATTAAAGTTTTAGAATACTAGAAATAGAGATTGATAAGGTTTAAAGGTTCGTATTAGGGTTGAATTTGAGCCGAACCGAACATGAACAGTAACATGTGCGTGTTCGACAAGTTTCGTACTGTTCGGATTCAGGTTCGTATTCATGTTCGTCGAATATTTTTAAGCAAAGTTCGTATTTGTGTTCGGTTCATATAACTAAGTTCATATTCGGCTCATATTCGTATTCGTATTCGATTCGTATAATTCGTTTTTATATTTATTAAAAATTATAATTAATACAAATAATTAATAAAATTTAATTCAAAAATTATTATTTTAAGTTCGGATTCGTGTTCGTGTTTGGATTCGTTCGGTTCGTGTTCGGGCTCATGTTCACTGAATTTTAAAATTACAGTTCGGGTTTGTGTTCGTGTTCGAATTCATTCAGTTCATTTTAGACTCGTTCAAGCCGAACTCAAAAACGAATCTGAACATGTTGGGTTTGAATCCAGCCCTAGTTCATATCGTACGAATTTTTCGACAAAAGCTTACTGGAGTATAGCTTTCGTAAAATTTTTGAGTTGTGTTTATTAAGAATTATGTGAAAGAGCTCTCTAATTTTAATTCACCAATAAAGTTTTAATATAGGAGAATTGATAATCAAATTTATACAATTGAATAAGGATATTTTCTTTAAATTTCAACATTCAACGTAAAGCTCAAAAAGAGCTCATCGGAAAAAAAATAATTTCTGATAAACCATAAAATAGTTTATTTAAAATCTTTAAAAAAAAAATCTAAATTTTCTAATATTTTAAATAATAAAATTATATGTACCTATAATTAGTAGCAATTTAAACACTAATAATTATATATCATCATATAATTGAGTGATTTTAAATTAAAAATTAAGTAACATCCAATCGTTTGGTGACATATCATCATTAATACTCAAATTATATTTATTATAAATACATGTAGTATTCCTCTATTTTAAATAAGTTCTTTCTAACATGTACATAAACTCAAGGATAGGCTTCAATTAACAAGTAACACAATAAATATATACATTTAAAAATTGATAATTAAGGTTAATAATACATCATATTCTGAAATATGAAATTAGAGGGAAAAAGGAAAGAAAAATACTTTTTAGGGGCACAATATGAATTAGATAAAAGCATTATGGGTTAAATTAAAATTTTGAATTCTGGGGTGGGGTGATGGGTTAGAATAAAAATTTTGAATTCTTGTAAGAGTAGGGGTGGGGGAGGGGGGCATGTACCCCCTCGGTAAATGTCTTATATGTTGTTGTCGATTCAAATCGACCTAAGTTTGAATAAGGATCGATTAGAATCTAAAATCATTATAAAACATCGAAAAAGAAGAAGAAGAAAGATTATTAAAGATAAAAAAAAAAAAGTTAGAAAAGAAAAAAGATCGTTAGAGAAAATGAATTTGTTGATGACTTTTCAATAACTTAAATCATCCTCTGATGGGGATAAAGTTAGAAAATTATATATTCAAAAGGTAAAATTAAGTTTTCATATACAACAGGGTTAAAAAGATAAATATTTAAAAGATTAAATCACAATGTTAATACATATTTTAAAAAAGTTTTGGAAAGTTGATTCCAATAATAAGCTCGTTCATGCATTGTTGGATTATGATTTTAGAGTTATCGACCCTAAAATATCGTTACAAGGGTTAAGAACAAAAATCATAAAGTAATTGGACTCAAAAGTTATGCTCACTATCCCAAGATTATGATGCATGCATATGCATAATACAATAGTTATTTAATAAGGAAGTCAACTCCATGATTTTTATTAATATATATAAGATTATACACCAAAATTATATACGGAAAATTGAGAAAATTAAGCCTAAGAATGAGATAAATAAAATAAGACTATCCAAATATATAGTCAATATTATCCAACCTAGTTCAATAAACCTCTAACTAAATATTTCCTTTAACATTCCCTTCAATTTAAGGAGGGAAGGAGACAACAACCTTAAAGCACGAAGACGTCACCCTTAAAGACAACACAAATCCCATTTAAGTATTTTCCTTAACATTCATCCTCAAGCTGAGAAGGGAAGGAGACAACATTCCTATCTTGAACCTTAAAGCATAGAAAACCTATTTAGACAAACGTTTTATGAATATATATGCAATTTGATCTTGGCCTCACACAAATTAAGCAACCAGAGATCCTTGAGCAACCTTTTCCCTTATGTAATGATAATTAATTTCCACATGCTTGCTGCGGGCATGTAATATAGGATTAATATATAAGCAGACAACACTAAGGTTATCAATAAGAAGAAGTGGAGTTTTAGATATATATATATATACACCAAGATCATAAAAAAACATAAGTAATCTGTATCATCTTTGTTGCAGTAATGGTAAGAGCTATATTTGGCATCAAAATTGGATTTTGTGAATAGGTTATTTCTTTGATTTCATTTTTTTTTGGTAATTAAAAAATTTATAAAAAGAAAAAGGGGCAAGCCCGATACAAAGAAAGCGCAGCAAAACGCCCACAAAAGACCAAAAAAGGCAATGCTTAAAACTAAAATCTATGTTACCCTTTAAATAACAAAGTATTCACTTCATTGCTTGGTAATAAGGAATATTAGGATTCTACATGAATTGGCAAACAAGATTAATGGCACAAGATAAGTCTAAGTGTGTAAGCATAAGCTATTGCAAAGTTGTCATAAAGCTCTAATAAAGACTCTAATCAACTTGACTAATAGTATTGAGGTGAAAACTATGTTTGACAAGTAATAGAGTAGAAATAGAATTAGTAGTATACATCATAGCCTTTTCCAAGATTTCCTTTGCATATTTAGCTTGAGATAAGAAAATGCCACCTTGAAAGGGAATGATTTTCACGTCGAGAAATTATTGAAAATTACCTAAATCATGGGTTGCAAAATTTAAACTCACAATTTGAAGGATTGGTTAATGAGATCCATGCAAATTGTATATGATGAGAATGCCATCAACATAGAGCAAAAAAGCAATATGTCCATGAGAACAATGAAGCACAAACAAAGAAGAATCATCATAAGAGTAAGCAAAACCATAATTGAGCAAAAAGGCACTAAAATTATCAAGCCAAGCTCAAGGGCGTTGCTTAAAACCATATAGGGATTTTTGTAACTTACAAACATGGGCAGGATAATTAGGATCAACGAAACCTGAAGGTTGACTCATATAAGCTATTTCACTCAAAACTTGCAAGAATTCATTATTAACAACCAATTGTTTGATATGCCATGAATTCATGACAACCAAAGAAAGAACAATAAATATGGTAGACAGTTTAACAATTAAGTTGTATGTTTCATCAAAATTGAAACCTGGAAGTTGCAAATATCCTTTTGCCACTAATTGAGCCTTAAATTTATCAAGACTACCATCAAACTTCAGCTTAGTTTTGAAAACCCACGTACAACCTACTATGTTCATATCATGACAACGAGGAACTAAATCCCACATATTGTTCTTTCATAAGGCCAATAACTCATCTTTCATTATTGCGTTTCAGTAAGGCTTTTAAAGAGCTTTTTTTTATTGTAATAGACTCTTTGGTATCAACACCTAATGAAAGAGGTCTTACAAGAAAAGCAATATGACCAAGAAACTCTTTTGCCTTTTTGGTGTTATCTTGAGTTTGAGTAATTAATGATGTTGAGTGGACTTAGCAAAGAATCGATTCTCAAAAGGTATAACAACTTGAGCATCAATGATTGTGATTTTTGGGGGTGTGTAAGCTAATTTGATAGAAGATTCTATAGAAAAATCTTAAGGCATTAAATGGTGAATGGACTCATATTCATTTTCAAATAAAGCCTGAGCTCGCAGAGTAGATTGGTCATCAAATTGCTATAAAGGTTCAAAAGGCACTATAACATCTACATTTGTATCATAAAAAATGATTGGATAAAAAGACATCATATGTTTAGCATTAGAACGAGAAGCCATATGAGAAGTGAATTATGAGACAAGAGAATTAAAATCTTGAGTAGGACCAAGATGCACTTAGGAAGTGGCTTATGGAAAGCTCTCTTCGTAAAAAATAACATGCCTTGAAATAAAAACTTTCTTAGTAGGTGGATAAAAGCAATGATACCCTTTAGGCCAAACAACTTATTCCCACTAAAGGTTTTCCTAAACAACAAAATCTCACCCGTTAATTTTCAAAAAGTCAAATACTCACCCGTTAACCAAAGTTAACAGTTAAATTTAATTGTTAACCATTAAATTTAATTGGTCAAAATGGTATTTTGTCTTTTTTTAAATAAAAGAATTTTAAAAAATAATAAATAATAAATAATAAAATTAATTTTATAAAAAATAAATTTAAAATATAAAAAATATATTAATATAATATTAAAAAAATAATAAATAATTTAATAAAAATTTTCAAAATTAATTAAAAATTATAAAAATTTAAAAACAACCATTGAAAAACTAATCAGTTGGCTCAAATAACCACCTGATTAGATTAGTGATCAATCTGACTACCCAAAATCTGATAGAGGTAGTTAAATCTAATTGTCTTTATTATCAAATATGGTAAAAAATGGCCAACATGCTAGACCTTTGATAACCATTTCCATCAATTTGGTTAGGTTTTTGGTGTCCACCATCACCAGCAATGGTCTTGATGATGGTAGACTCTTTTTAAAATTTTATTTTTTATTAATTTTATTAATCTTTTTATTATTATATTCATATTATTTTATATTAAATTTTATTTTAATATTAATATTATTTTTTTAATAGAGGGTATTTTGGTCATTTTATAAAAGTATTAATAAATTTGGAAAAAAATTAGTTAACAGGTGAATGTTTGACTTTTTAAAAGTTTTTTTCATAAGACTTTGTCATTTATGAAAACCTAAGGTGGGAATAAGTCTTTTGGCCTACCATTTATGCAATAAGTTATAGCCACTAAGGACATAAAGATAAGTCTTAGGTTGAAATTTGTGTCATATCTTAGTGATTGTCAAAGTGGGAAAACACCTGCAACCAAAAACTCAAAAGCATTTAGAAATATTGTTTATCATTGTATAATTTGTAAATAGGTATATCCATGTTGAAAACATATGCTGACATCCTATTAATGAGATTAGCAACAGTCATAAACACTTCCATCCATAGGAATAATGGTAAATTGGCTTGAAAAAAATTGTTAGGCCAGTTTCCAAAATATGTCAATGCTTTTTGCACAATATAATTGATGAAAAATTCCATTTGACTTGAATAAATTAGTGAGCCATTCTCCTCCTCCAATAGATTGAAAAGCTTTGATTTTATTTTCAAATTAGTTCTTTACTAAAGTTTGAATTTTGACAAATGTGGAATTAAAATATGATTTTTTTTTTTTTTTTTTTTTTTTTTGCAGTGGGTATATCCATGAATATTTACTAAAATCATCAACAAGAACAACGCAATACTTAAATTCTTAAACAAATGCAACTGGTAGTGCCCACAAATCATAGTGTATCTTCTCCAAAGCAAAATTTGAGACTTTCTAAACCATGAATCAATATAAAAAATTTCCTTTACGACAAAAATATTATAATCTTCACGCTAAGGTGTCTTAGTCTCATATGTCAAATGTGATTTGGTGCCTTTTTGCGAGTTGTTATTGCAGAAAGAGCTTGGATGACTCCTCCCTTTTTTTAAACCATATGAATCATCTCCTTTAGTCGTTTTTGTCAAGATTTCCCCAATTACTCAATCCTTAACAAGAAAAACTCCATCAATGAACTCCAAAAAAACATTGATTATCATTAGTAAGCTTGCTAATTGAAGCAAAATTCTTTTGAATTGGTGGCACAACTCAAACATTAATTAGTTTATATTTGGCAGCTTTAGTTTCAATTTCCTTGGATCCAACATGTGTAATATCCAACACTTGTCCATTCCCTGTCAATATTGTACCATTACCATCATAAGGATACAATTGATTTAGTGTACTTGGATTAGAAGTCATGTGTTTTGTTACTTCTATGTCCAAATAAATATATTTGTTTTCTAATGAGTTTTATGTGGCAACCAAGGTTTGAGGGAAAGGCTCTTAAGGTTGATAACTATAGTCCCATTTGTAGAAACACTTAGGCTGTGTGATTCATCTTGTTACAGATTTGATATGATCCTTGAACTTGTGACCTATTATTCAAAAAATTATAGGTATTATTTTGGAAGTTGGAATTTTCGAATTGATTGTTTTTATTTTCATTTCCTTTCAATCAAATATGACTAATAACTAATCGTAGATTATCACTTCTTTAATGTTATTTTTGTAATTAAATAACAAGAAATTTTGGTTACATAACACCATTGTTGTGTTAAATAATACAAGACATATAATGTCTTTCACGACGAAAGAAATATCAAAATAAAATATATAAAAGTGATAAAAACTCAATACTAGTGTTATTTACTAATCTTCATGTTATTAATAGTACATTATGATATGAACATTGAACTAATTCACTTCAGAAAAAATTGTTAAGTTCATCAAGTGGTCGAATATATTGGTTAAATGAATAATATTTTTAGACGAAAAACCTATAATTTTGACATTATTGACAAGTTTGAGACTATTATGATGGAGCACTAGGAATTTCAACTCGTAAGAAGAAAACAAAGTCAAGATATAAAAAAATACAAAATGTGTGAAAATTCACAAAAAAAAAAAAAAAAAAGAAGTGAAACAATGATTGGATGGAAAGTGTGAAACAAAGAACAAACTATGTCAATGCACAGTATAACTCCTGATTATTCAACCATGTGGAGTATAATGATGTAACATAACATGTGATATGACGTATGTACGATGATATAATCCTAGGGCTGGATTCGAGCCAAACCAAACGCGAACAGTAATATGTTTGTGTTTGGGTTCGTTTCGTACTGTTCAGGTTCGGGTTCGAGTTCGTATTCGTGTTCGTCGAACATTTTTTATAAAGTTCGTATTCGTGTTTAGTTCGTATAATTAAGTTCGTGTTCGGTTCGTATAGTTCGTGTTCAGACTCATGTTCGTTAAATTTTAAAATTGTCGTTCGTGTTCGTGTTCGGATTTGTTCGGCTCATTTCGGGCTTGTTCGAGCCGAACTCAAAAACGAACCCAAATATATTCGGTTCGAATCTAGCCCTATATAATAGGGTGCTAAAGTAATACTTCCTAAAGTTGTTGAGTTTATTTTGAATTTAGGAATCTTATATGTTTAAAAAGTTTGTTTTAATAGTAGTAATATGTGTTTAGAAAAAAGTTTATTTCGTGAAAAGTACTTTTACTATCTTACTCATTCAAACTAACACATTTTAATATGATTAAATGATTTTATTTACTTTATCACTAATCGCAAATCATCCAATTACATTAAAATACGTCAATTTATGTATATAAATTAGTAAGTGTAGTATTATTCTTATTCAAAACATAATTTATACTCATGCCCTGAAATTTTAAGTCCCAAAATGGAAGGGAGTAACATTTTTCACACCATCCTCATGGGAGACATGTACTAAACTCCATTGATTATGATAATAATAATGTGTTGGTCATTTTTATACTGAAAAATTGTTCTAGGAATTGTCGGCAACAAGGTGGAAGGTTGAAACTTAAAACAACTTCAATAAAATAAACAGATGCTGTCTTCTCCAACTGGACAACTTAAAAGTTTTTTTGTTCTTTTCTTGGTTTTTTCTCTATGCAGTCTACATGGGAACTCTCCTGAAAAAGTTGCTTGTTGAAGACATGCCAAGTGCCCCACTCAATAATTTTTATTCTAAAAATATGACTTGTATCCTCGTCAAATATGATTCATGCTTCATGTAGAAGTGATCTACCATTATAAATGGCATATAATATACAAAATAAATAAATAAATAAATACCTAAGTTGAGTTCCCCTACCTTATGACAAATGTACATTAATAAGTATGTTGTGGAATTACAAGATGATTTAAATACATAAATACAAATAAAACTATATAAACTTAATGTATACTAATTTTTGTACTAACAATAGATTGTTACTATGTAATCAATGACTTTAAATGTATAGTAACATCCAATCACATTCTATCTTAGAAGATGATTCATATACATAAATTTGAATAAGAGTATCCGTAATTTTCTAGTGACAATAAACTATTACTACATGAAAAAATCTAGTTAGAGATCGATGATTTGAGACTCAAACTTTGCTAAAAATGCAATTTAACTCTAGATATGGTTTGAGCCAAGTTGAAGTCGAATGTTCAGATGAACTCAAAGCTCACTCATTTTATGAAAAGGAAACCAATCTTTAATTTGAACATGGTTCATTCGATCTAAAGTCAAACTGCTCGGACTAAATCCAACCCTATTTTATAGGGCTTATGAGTACAAATAGAAAAGTGTATATTAGAACTCCTACTTATCCACATTTATTTTCAATCTAGGAAATGTTGTTTTGTTCTACACAAACGATGCACAGAATAAACTATAATGTTAATTCAACCAAACTCACTGCCAATGTCTGGGTTTATAAGCAAAATTCTATCTTAAAAATTTGTACAAGGAAGCAAACTGATACACCTTTGGGCTGGAACCTAACAAGAATTCACCCATGTCAGTGTGATTATAAGCAAGTTCAAGTTAGCCTCGCTCCCACACTTCTGCACACGATTAACCAAGCAACAAGGAGGCTTGATCCTATTTCTAAACATATCTGATGAATCTTCATACCTTCTCAAGCAGACACAGGAGTTTGTTTTTCTTCAGAAACGTTTGATGGCAACTTATTTTGAAAACCGAGCATCTTGTTTAGAGCAGCAACATATGCCTTAACACTAGAGACAACAACATCCATTTCTGCACCGTTGCCACTGTGTCCCGAAGAAGATAAACAGTTAAACGGTATGAATAAGGAGGTAGCAGAATGAATACGTCAACTAACAGCAACAAACAATTAGTAAATCCAGTACCTGAAAGTTCGGTGAACTGTTTCACCAGTTTGAGAATTAGTTGATGTGGGATTTTTGTCTCCACGAATTAGAACACGAGTGGCGGCTATTGCATCAATGCCTTCTGTAACCGCATTCAATGAATACTCAAGAAGAGTCACTGGTTCCTGTAAAGGATCAAGAGTTCATATTAATATTGACTTGAATAAAGAAACTTAATTTCATTGTTTATTATTGCTTTCTACAGGTTACACAGAATAAGTTACAGAAGTACTAACATTCAGCCAGAAAGAATGTTAACACAGGCATCTTATATTATAGGTTAGGTAGAAACAAGATTGATATGATACCCAAAACTCAGATGAAAAATTTACTCAAATCAAACCTGGACAATTAGATCAACAGCCTTGTAAGCAGAATCAACAGGCCCAGTTCCAACAGAACATGCAACATGCTCTTTGCCGTCAGCACCAACAAGCTTAACAGTTGCTGTAGACAGGCCAAGAGTTCCACAGGTAACCTGTTTGTTGGGTGCAAAATACAGAATCTTATGAAATTGCCTTGATCACAATCAACTCATAAATAGCTAAATCTAGAATTAAAAAAAAAAATTAAATATGGAAACAGGAGGATGAAACAATAATAACAATTCAACCACTATTCTTATTATGGGTATTATCACCAAGACCCCATAAATATGAAAAACACTATCAACTCAGCTCCCCTGAGATTTTGCGAAACATGCATTCATGTCCTCTGAGCTCAGTCAAGAAACAGAAAGTATGAGATGTTAGCATGCCCTTAAAATTTAGTAAGTAATGTATTTGCCATTAAAATCATGGTCCTAGTCATTGTATGATTGGCCATGTCAATGGTAAAAAATCTGCTTATTATAGGCTGAAATTTTTTTAATCCAATGTACATAGAAATTGTAAAATGTTATTATAACATATTTATAAGCACCAGTTCATACAAACTACTAAGCAAATATGCAAATGCACAATTCACTGAAGGAAATCGCATCTCTGGAACATGAACTAAGCTTCTATCTAACTGAGGGTAAGGCGATGAAGGGACTGATGATGCCAAAGCCTATAAATCATTTGGGTTTTCAAGCAGAAAGCAAGAAATTGCTATCACTGAAGAGTAGACAACACCAAAAGCTTCATTCCTTCTATAGTCTTAGCCTAGAAAGCATCCTTTGATTCCTCCACCTAATATAACACAAGAATCCTACACCCATGATTAACTACCAAGTTCAATAAAGATAAGAGCAATGTCAAGACCCAGCATTTATTACAAGATAACATCAAAGCACATAGATAAACACAAGCACATAATGTCACTTTAATAATGTAACACAATACAGGATCCTCTATTAAAAAATGAATAAAAAGTTCAAGAACACACAAAGGAGTTGAGAGGCGACATTTTAACAAATACATAGATTTGAAAATTAAGTCTAAAAGAAGGGGCAAATGGTATTCCTCCACTTTGGCAGCTAGTGACAAACAAGTTACAGTAGCAATTTCACACATTGATGGCATGTCTTTGAATCTTTAAGCTTGAAATGAATCTTTCAAAGTGGTTGATGGCAAGAAGAGCAGCCAAGGTATTGAATCCCATAGTGCGCCTTCACCTTATATGCCCACTCAACCCTTTTACAAGCCAACATTAGAAGCGCATTTGAGATTAAGCACACATATGAATCCCATTTTCTTCGGAGAACAAAGACAATAGCTAGATGTATTCTTGAAAGAATTCATGTGCAACAATACAGATGGTAAAGGAGACTCCAGAGTAAATATTATTTCCCAAGGCTCCGAGAGAAGGAATCACGCATGTACCCTTTATTTTTCAATCATTGTCCTTTGTTAACTGAGCTTAGGAGAGATAAATATATAGCTCATTAAACCTCAAGGGGGCTGAGCTAGTATACATATACTTATATGGTTGGTGATATCAACTCAAACCTAGAGAGACATTGGCACTAATAACCTTTATTATAAATCGTATTCCAGATGGAAGGTATAGTACTTGAATCCCAAATAAAAAAAAAAAATGAGCTTTTGGTGTGGAATTTATATGGCTTTGGGCTCTCCAAACTCAATAGCTAGCTTTCGAATGTGGTTCTTCTAAGGTTCATGTCTCCTAGTTGCAATTGTGCAGCGCAAGAGTGTTCGTCTAAGGCTAGCAGGGAGTTAGCGCATAGCCAGCCAACTTAGGTGCCAAAGCTATGGAGCATGAGGTAATGTTACAATCCCAAGTGCAAGATATGAGTACAGTGTGAGATTTACAAGGCTTGGACTCTCCAATCTCAATACTTAGCTTTTGGATTGTGGTTCTTTCAATATTCATATCCAAATTATCATTTCAAATTCTGTCATCTCCTTGATTTGCTCAACAATCATTCAAGATATCTAGATGTTTCTCTAATCATCATCTATCAATTAATTCCTCTATAATAGGACCAACCAACCAGAAAAACACTTCTACAACAAAAATGCAATCAAATAGAACGAGGAAACAACAAAGAGATTTACCTGTATATCAAGAAGCTTCCAGACAACTTCTGGCTGAAAAACTTCATCCGATACCAAAGCTATTAAGTCTGCATCAGTAACTCTCTGAAACACCCGTAAAAAGAGATGCCAGTAAGTATTTACTAAAAAAAAATTGAACCACCAGATAAAGTTGCTCCATTGTAATTATTATAAAGCCTCAAATAACAACATTTTCTAGTATTTGAATACAGAAGTTACTGTCTTATTCTAAACCAATTCTACAACATAATACCATAACATCCTGCAACTACCAGCAAACAATTGCATAAATAATATATGATGGACTCAATTATTAAAAAAAAAAAAAAAAAAAGGCCACTTAGATATTATTATAAGTTAAAATATCACCTTTTTATTTTCAGCTACAGTTTTGAAACGCCAGAATATATTTCCAAGCTGCTGATCATCGAGCTCATAACCAAGCTGAAAACCAGGCACTAAAAAGTGTTAATCAACAATCAGAAAGAGAAAGATGATTTAAACAAACCTTTAAGAAATCTAAATCCTTGTTTACCTCTTTCAGACGGTCTTTCAAAGCATGGCGTCCACTGTAGAACAATTTTTTTCATATAAGAAAATAATTACATGAGATATAAAAAACTTTCATGCACAAAGAAGCTGAGAACAAGAAAATATCTATAATAACACCCAGTTCAGTAAAATACAAAGCCAAGTACAACAGGCATAAAATTAGGAGATGCAGTCTTATCTTCTCAAACAATGTGGTTAATATCTTAAAATCCTTGATTGTCCATTTATGAGAGTCCAAACTAACTAATAAAGAAGTGTGTTTAAATGCTAAGACAAGGAAAACCCCTATAGAACAATTCTTTCCCTTCCATCGAAGGACAAAAGGAATGCATGACACTAAAATTTTAAGAATCCTTCTTATGGGTGCAATTTTGCCTCATCAAACTTAGCAGTTTAAATCTAGTTTACCACATTTAAGCTGGGAAGTAAAATGTTCAGTTAAGTGTAAGATATATGTTAAGCTATCTCCAGATCCTATATGATTCATCAAAGTAAAGGCCTATTGTCACTTCTTATACAGTTTCAGTAGAGCCAAGTGCAAACTGTCATTTTCAAGAGTTAGTCAAACCTAAATCTGCCCAATAACAATTAATGATGGAAATACTAATCATGGTTACATTTGCAATCTTTTATCAATAAAATACTAAAAACTTGAAACATGTTATCTTTTCAAACATTGAAAAACTAAGATATACATTTCAAGAATTGGAAGACAAATTACAAAACATATCTACAACCCAAAAGAAAATTTAAGAATTTGATGAGTTGAAAACCATACCTAAGCTTTCCAAGCACAATACCAGCTTCATTGGATCGTTCAAGCCCTATATCTTCAGGAGCAATGATTTCATATGTACCTTTATGTTTTAGCATTCCATCCTACAAAGAGGAAAAATATTTAAGATACCTGACCTAGATACAAGGCAACACTTTCACAAAGCAATCTTCATTGGTTTAAGAACTTCCGTGGTTGTTAACTAAGTGAACAAAATGAAAAGGACAAAAACGGCACTACATATATTAAGTATAATGCTATTTTGTACTTGTAACAGCTTATAATTGATCTGGTATAAAAAATTAAAAACCAAGTGACGTAGGACACAAAGATCAAAGGACCGACTAACGATAACAATTGAAGATCAACAAACGACCCAAGAAAATAATCGACTAATGACTAGAGAGAACAAATGTCAATTGTGTTTGATAATCTAAAATTTGTCTAAATGGTTTGAACAATCATATAATGAATACTAAGCTTCTTATATAGGCTATCAATACGTATCCCATCAGAAAAGTTAAATTGATCATTATTTAATTAAAATTCCTAAATAAAATAATCTGAAAATCTCCCTAAATAAAATAAGGAAATAACCCTACATATAATTGATTATGAATTTCTCCTTATAATATGGAATCCGCATCACCAAGTCAATTAATAGAACAAACACAACCGAGCCATCAATGAGATAGCAAATAAAAAATCCTTTAATGAAGAAAGTTAAATAACACAAACCTGATGGATACCACTTTCATGAGCGAAAGCATTAGCTCCAACAATAGCTTTGTGTGGCTGCACATGCAACCCAGTATACTCTTCTACCTAAATTATCAAACAAATAAGTCAGACATACCATTTAAACACTTTTATAGTTTTAAAAACAAGAAAAATAGATTCAAGTCATGTTTTGAAAAAAAATACCATCTTGCTTGCCATAACAATGTGTTTAGTATTGATTCCAGTGTAGAGACCCCCCAATACATGCTCACCACGACATTTAAGGGCCATTACCACCTACAGGCATAAATTAAAACAAGTAAATAAGTTGAAGGAAAAACATAAAAAAAACAAAAACAAAAACAGAAATTAAGGAAGAGAGAAAACTATAAAGAAGACAAAGAGGCAAGAATAAAATGCTTTTGATGCTAGTAAATAAGCTTATTAGAACAGCACTCTCTCTCTCTCCCCCTCCCTTCCTCCCTGGAGCACCAAATTTTGATCTGCCAATAAATTATTTGTGCATTCATAGCTTCCAGTATCTTAGTCAACTTATTTAAGTTGACCTACTTCTTTAAATTAATCTAAGCAAGCAAAGCAACCTTCACTGAAAGCCTGCAATCAGTTAAAAGACAAAAAAAACCGTTCTTTTCCTGTAGGCAAGACGGACCAAGTATGAACCTGATCAACAGGGTACCTCAACAAATTGGACATTTAAACACGACCTCTCAGCTAAGCCTGACCGTTTTTTGCAAGTATTTAACACAATTGTATTTTTCTTATATTTTTATAGCATCTAATATAAATACTAATGTTTTGCCTTTTACAACATTGCATAAATTATCAACATATTCTTCTCCCATAAAATAAGACCAATTATTAGTAATTGGAAAAAAACTGAGAATTTTTCAAATTACTGTATGAAGTAATATACTGACCTCCTCCAATGAAGCATTTCCAGCTCTCTCACCAATGCCATTAATTGTTACTTCCACTTGTCTGGCACCTGCATATGCCCCCTGTATTTACATGAACTAAGATGTGAGTGCAATTTATAATGGTCCCCCTTGCATTACGTAGTGTTAAAAAAACATGACAACATACAGATAAAGTGTTGGCAGTAGAAAGTCCAAGATCATTCTGGCAGTGTGTTGAAATAATAACATTTTCGATTCCAGGTGTATTGGCTTTTATGTCAGCAATCAATTGTCCAAATTCATTTGGGAGGGTTACACCAACAGTATCTGGTATGTTAAGTGTTGTGGCCCCAGCCTTAATAACTTCACCCAAGATCTCATACAAAAATTCCCTCTCAGATCTGGTAGCATTGAAATAAGAAAAAGAGGCATCATTCTCAAAGAAAAGAAAATAACAAACATATGTCACCATGTTTACAGGAAATTCTTTAGTTTCTTAGAATAAAAGAAGAGAAAAAACACCAAAGAAAGGAACTTTGATTGAGTCATCAGTTATGATATAATATTATTATGTTCCAGAAAAGTAAAACAAGTTTACATTACTCCTCTCAGCTGAACACTTAGACCTGAAAACACAATCTTCTTGCTCGTAAGTTACTCATCTAAAAAGCCAAACCACACAACTTTCTTTGTACTTAAGAATATATTCTTTGACACCAGAATAAGTACAGAAGAAGTCATTATATTCAAAAAACTAAAGGTTTTGACTTAAAAATGACCTTGTGCTTTCCGAAAATCAGAAGCATAATCTATCTTTCTTTCTACTATAGAATAATTTTTTGACCACCAAAATAAGCAAAGAAAGGAATCAGTATATTCAAACAACTAAAGGTGCTAGCCATTTCAAATACCAGAGAACAAATCCCTAAATTCTCAACAAACTACTCAATTACAAAAATATCACTATTTTTTACTGTAAAAAAATTAAGAAAACGGGTAACCGCATGACATCAAGTATATTGCCACATATCCACAATACTAAAAGCTAAAATAAGAATCAGCTTGCTCAATTACATAAATCAAGAGATTCGCACCAAACCATCTGATTTAATGACCCAAATATAACATAATTTTGAAAATCATTTCACCACTAACGGTCAACCAAAAAACACACAAAATTATTCACTAATCAGTAATTCACAATAGGTAACTCAAACGATAAGAAATAATCTATGGTTGTTTTAAGACAAAAAAGTTGAAATCACGATCTTTACATCCAGAATAAAAAAAAACTGAAATCGACTCAGAACATCCCATCCACATTTCTAAATTTTAAATTTCAGTTAAAGTGATAACCGCTCGCACTGCTCAAACAATGTGGGGAAAAAAATTTCCCAACTGGGTAAGTCTAATTTAAGATAAGAAAAGAGAGAAAAACAAAGAAAACTTGGCTGGCTTCAACCTCCTCTTAAAACCAAACCATACATGAACAATTTTACTTGCCATCATCCTGCTCAAAAAAAAAAAAAATCCCTTGGAAAGAATTTTGATTCCATTACTGAATTAGTGTTAAGATAAACGAAATCTTACCCAATTTTATATATTTTTTTAATTTTAAACAGTTTTCTATTTCTAAAAGCATTAAAAAATTTAACCTTCCAGCATCTTCAGGACTGAACTCAACATCTTCACAACCCAAACTCCTCGCAAACTTAACCATACTTCTCGCAATTTCAATAACCTCCGCTTTACTCTTCCTTAGTTTATACTCCATATGAATCCCGCTCGTTGCAATAAACGTGTGAATACGTGGCCGTTTTGCGTCCTTCACCGCATCCCATGCCGTTTTTATATCCCTCTCATTACACCGTGACAGCCCACAAATCACCGGCACATAACCGTCTTCTCCGACGGCATTGCCCACCTCGTTTGCGATCATCCTCACCGCCTCAAAGTCGTCCTTGGACGCCGCCGGGAACCCCGCCTCGATGATGTCCACACCCAATTTAGCTAGCTGGCGCGCGATATCGAGTTTCTCTTTTGACGTCAGACTAGCACCGGGAGACTGCTCGCCGTCACGGAGGGTGGTGTCGAAGATCCGTACGTAGTGGGGTTCCGGGATGTGGTGGGGTATGTAAGGCGGGCGTGGGGAGCGGTTGAGGGAGCAGGAAATCGAAGTTTTGAAGAAGGGTTTGGGGGTGTAGTGAAAGAGAAGAGGAGAAGGATTTGAGGAAGAAAACCAAGCGGATTTTGAAGGAAGGAAAGTGGGTTGAATGCTAGTGAATATACTTGCCATTGCAGATGAAAACCTACAGCTTACTGACAGTTATGATGGACGAAGAAGAAGAAGAAGAAGAAGAAGATAATGATGATAACGACGACGACGATGAGAAGTGTGGCAAAGAAATGACTGGCGGCTGGTAGGTTTTTAAAGAGAGTGAAGACTGAGGAGGCCGTCAGCAAGTGAACAGTAAGATTATGCTTACCAGTGTTTCTGTTATTTAATAATTGGGGGGTTAAACAGAAAAATGTGGATTTTGAGGGGGATAAATAAAATAAAATATAATTATAGGGACCTTTTAATATACCTGAGATTCAACCAGAATTATGCTATCAAATATATTCGAATCAAACTGAATTTGAATATTAATTTGCTCAAATTTGATTTGGCTTAAGGAAACTTAAATGCGTACCAAAAAAGAAGCTCATACTTAAATTCAAATTCGATTGTTATAACAAAATTAAATTTATTTATTAAAATTAAATTGCTCAAACTCAAATTTTAATCAAGGCAACTCACTTCAAACTCATTCAAATTAAGCAAATAATTAAACTTAAGTCAATTTAGTTTGAATTTAACTCTAATTATATGTATAAATATTTTTTTTTTATTCACAATATCACCCCTTCATATGCAATCACATCAATTTAATAGATAAATTACCAAAAAATGTTTGAGTAGATTATTTTATTTTTTCACGAATCATTACTTAATTCTTATAATTATGTTAATTTTAACTATAGATATCAAGGTCGACAAGAGCCGATTGATGATTTTTTCAAAGCTCGATAAGAAAGAGAGTTATCGATGATTTTTCAAGCCTTTGGGGTTTAAAGGTGAAGGATATATAATAACCCTATAAAAAGAGACTCCCTTTTTAGTTGGTATCAAATTTAGTTGCTCATATTTCATATCAGCAATGCCAAACACCAGAACAAAATGTGTCACTTTTTGGCTATATATTCACTCAAATCACCTTATAAATGATAAATATATGACTTACACGGAAGAATTTCTTTCTATATTTAAAAGTATACAAATAATTATATTTCATATGAACAATGCCAAACACCAAAACAAAATGTGTCACTTTTTGGCTATATAATCACTCAAATCACCTTATAAATGATAAATATATGACCTACACGAAAGAATTTCTTTCTATATTTAAAAGTATACAAAAAGAATTATCAATGATATAAGCTCATATATGATAACAACCTAAAGATGAAATCTCTAACAGTTTTAGGAGAGAATCACGGGAGAATCAAGATTAACACTTGGCAATAGGGGATTGAAAAGAGGACAACAAAATAGAAAGGGGAGGTATAAAAAGGGAAAGGAATTAAGAAGAAGAGCACGAAATTAATTTGCTATGAGATACGTATTAACTTGGTATCAAAGCCAAAGTGATAGGTTTATGGTAAACACAAGAATGGAGTGAAGAATGGAAAAGTTAGAGAAAATCTTAAAAAGGATTTTTACTTCTTTTTTTTTTCGACCCTATTTGGCTTATTCGAGAAACAAGTAGTTAGTACCTAGACTACCCTTTTAGGGATAAGAATTTTACTCTTACCTTCTAGAAATTTAAAACCTATTATAAACACCCTTAGGTTCTATAAATGAGCATTATATTTCCTTATGTTTCATGAAATGAAATATTATGTGATAGAATGGATTCGAATCAAATCGAATTTGACTTTTGATTTATTTAGTTTTGATTTGGCTCAAGGGAGTTGAGCTCAAGTTTAGACTTGAGCTCAATAAGATTTCATTAAGTAAAGCTTGAGCTCAATTTGTAATCGTAGTAAAATTGATTTATTTATTAAATTTAAACTATTGATGTTTTTTAATAAAAAAAATGTAGAAAATAGTTTAAATGTTATGAGAAAAAGAGAAAATCTATTTCATAATGAGGAAAAAATCGTGAGTGTCTTTCCCCTTGCATTAAAGAAATTAAAAGAAAGCTTGTTGTAAAACCCCAAATCAATTAATGATTAAATAAACATAAAACGGACGGGGTGAATACGAATTTCAAAAACTTTCTCGATTTTAAAACTTTTCACCTAAAAATCAATGTTAATAGAAGAACAATCAAACTAATTATGTAACCAAATAATAAACCAACTAAGCAATGCAATTCCAACAACAATTAAGTATAAACAATAAGAATAATATAGATAATATAAAGTTAGGGAGAAAAAAATGTTCAACCAAATTTTAGAGTGGTTCAAAACTTTAACCACAAGCTTTTTATGTCCACTTTTTCAAGCAAATCTACTTGAAGTTTTCACTAATTGAATCAAGATTGCGCTCAATCACTTATACTAATTATTTGAAATTGCACCCATACAATAATTGACTCAGGATTTTTCTATTTACATTAGTTATACAAGACTACGCTGATATCTTTTATAAGCAATATACAAGAGATAATGTCTCTTAAAAGTATATAAAGAAATTTATGTACACACAAATTTCTCTAAAAAATATACAATGAGAATAAAAAGAGAAAAAAAAGTGAAAATTAGAAAAAATTATAGCTTGATTTGATTGCACATTATCTCCAAACCTTTTTACTTCAATGGGCTCCAAAGACAAGATAGAGTTGTTACAATTAGTAAAACTCAAGTTTTGCTCTAATGTACAAGCATGCATATAGTGTCACGGGCATGACCCTGACATTTAATGCCTCAAATTGCTCTTCTAAGATCAAATTTTCTTGGCATCAACAAGTGTACAGGTATGACTTTAACACTATATAGGAGAAAATAAGGCTCAATTAATACCTTAGGAATGTAGACTTTATTATTCAATGCAAGTTGTTTGATTTAACCAAGAATACATATATGAATTTTGATTCTTATGTTGGACATTCAAGATATGACAAAGAAAGACAAAATCTTTGCATTCTAATAAGAGTTTATGCTATAATTGAGTGACAAAGGTTGAATCTAAAAATAAAGTTTTCATAGTGCATAACTACAACAAATGACTAGATGCCTATGCAGATTCATCATTGAAGAGAAAACTTCATCTTTATCACATCTTGACTCATCTAGATCCTAGAAGGTGAGTAGGCTTTTGAATGGGAGATGGGAGAAGAGGTACTTTTAAGGAGGTAGAGAAAGATGATCCTTAAACCTTAATAAGTGAGAATCAAAAGGCTAATAAGGGGATCTAATCCAAGTGCATTTTTTTGTGATAGTTCTCATCGATTACCAGAGTATCCAAAGAAGTAGACATTAAATGCCCTGACTATAATTAAGGAAAGGTCAGACCAAAGCATCTTAAAGGGAAGCTTCACAAGTTGTAAAAGCTCTTTGAATCTTAGGGCTTTTGAAAGATAATCTAATATGTAAGGAAAAAAAAAAAAGATTTATGCTATAAGATTAAAATTTAAAAAGGGACATGATATAGGGAAAACGAAAGTAGTGAGTTTAGAAGCGTTGGCTACGATGAGAATAACTCAAGGAGTCCCATGTGGTCAGGTTTCATGGAGTAGTACAATGTGTCATACGTTCACACCTCTTAATGCTTTTAATGTTATATTAGAGATGAAATTCTTATGTGAATAAAAAATACTACTTGTACTTATAGTAGGTTATTTGGTAATAAAGAGGGAGCAAACATGTGTGCTTTCAACATCAATATATGTAACAAAAGAGAGAAAGTTTATTTCAATGCTTCAGTTCAAGAAAAGGCTCAAATACCAAAAACATTTGTTCTTGGTTTTTCCTAAATACTTCATTAAATTTGACCTAAGATTGTGATATCATCGAATGAGAATAGTTAAAAGAGATGAGTTTAAGATTGCAGGTGTTACCTAATAAGGTGTCACATATAGTCACATCAATCACTATAGATGAGTTACCAAAAAAATGTTTGAATATATTATTTTATTTTTTAATGAGTCATTACTTAATTCTCATAATTATGTTTATTTTAACAATAGATAGCAAGGCTAAGGAATGCGATTAATGATTTTTTCAAAGCTCAATAGGAAAGAAAGTTATCAATTATTTCTCGAGTCTTAAAGGGTTTAAGGTGAGAGATATATAATGACTTTGTCAAAAGCAACTATCTTTTTAGTTAAAACTATCTCTTAATTAAAAGTGAATTTGATCTAAACTAACTCAATTCAAATTTATCACTCAAATCGAATGATTCGATCTCGAGTTAAGGCTCCAACTCAATAACTCTTATTAAGATTGGTTTGTTTGTCCATTTCGTGATACTGTATCATCCCACGATAATCTTGTTTATCTCTCACACAATACTCTTTGCCTTACCAACAATTATGAAATTGATTTGAAATCAAATCGAATCTAAATTCAACTCACTCTAATTGAATTCACCCTATTCTTAACTTAATGCCAATTATATTCATAATTACATTTTATTTTTCATATAATCTAAGTGAAAGATGCATCTTTAATCTCATATCATTTTCATATCTCTTTTTCTCCACTTCTCCACCTTTTTTTTTTTTTTTTTTTGTTGGGATTTACTTTTCAATGTTAATATCAAATAATTATATTTTGTATGAGCCACGCACAACACCAAAATAAAATGTCACTTCTTTACGATATAATCACTCAAATCACCTTAAAAATAATAAATATATAACATACACAAAAGAAATTCCTTTTATATTTAAAAGTACTAAAATTTATTTTAAAAAACAAATTATCGTTCATTCAAATTGGTTTTTGGATGATTCTACAAAACATAAAGATTTTAAAGAAAAAGTAAAATTATCAAAGAAAATGAATTATCGACAATATGAGCTAAAATAGGATGACGTTAATAAGGTATCAATTTTAAGTTAAGTTTAAGATTAACATTCTAATGATTCAGTTCAAATTTAATTTATTTGACTTAAACAAAAATTTAAGTTCAAACTAACTCAGATCATATCCACCCATAAATACCATAACAATGTTTACAAATATATGTCGCATTAAATAAACATGATAAAAATTAGGGTTAAATCAAATCGAACCAAATGCAAACATGCACATATTCGTGTTCAGACTCATTTTGTACAATTTGGGTTCGTGTTTGTGTTCGTGTTCATCGAATTTTTTAGATTAAAATTCAGATTCGTATTCGGTTCATGTAATTTAGTTCATATTCAATTTGTATTCGTATTTGGTTCATACAATTTGAATTTATATTTTATTAAAAATTATAATTAATAAAATATAATTAAAAATTTTTTAATTTATGTTTAGATTCGTGTTTGTGTTTGGGCTCGTATTCATTGATTTTTAAAATTATAGTTCAGGTTCGTATTTGTATTTAAGTTCATATAGTTTGTTTTAGGTTTATTCGAATCGAACTTAAAATAATATTATTATAATAATAAAATTAATAAAAAACTTAAAAAATTTTAAAAAATAAAATAAAAAATAAAGTAAGATAAAAAAAAAAAATAATCACTATCATTAACAATCTTACAAGCGATAGTGGTCGTTTTAACTTAACCAAACGTCGAGAAACGATTACTTAGTTCAATTAACAACCAAATTTAGCGGCTTCGATTGTTGGTTTTAAATTTGTCAGCCAAAAATGGCTCGAAGGTAATCAAATCTAATTGCCACAGCCAGACCTTTGGTTGTTAGATCTGACCATTTCCATTATCAAGATAGTCAAATCTAGCAATCAATCGAATTAGGTAATCATTTTCGACCATCTGATTAAGGTAAAGATGATCACCACTACCGACGATACTATTGATAATAATGATTATTTTTTTAGTTTTTAATTTTTTTAAATTTATTATTATAATATTAATATTATTTTATATTAAAATTTATTTTAATATTAATATTATTTATTTTGTATTGAATAATATTTTAATTATTTTATTAAAAATATTGATAAAATTAAAAGAAATTTGATTAATATATGAATATTTGGTTTTTTTCAAATTTTTGGGTGGAAATTTAGTATTTAGGGAAACCTTGGGTGGGACCTAGTTTCGCCTCTCTTTTATATGTACGAGGAGGATTAAATTAAGTTAAATCAAACCAAATTACAAGTATACATAGTTACACTCAATTCATTCATTTAAAATACATATTTATTTCGAATTATATTCACTAAACACGAATGAATTTAAAATGTTTATATTTATGTTCGTACCAATTCGCCAGAAAATCTAGAACTTATTTTCACATCCAAATTTCTCGACAAGGTGAAGTCGAATTGAAATGAACAAATACCGTTTAACTGGAGCTCAATACATAAATAGATAATTCGAATTTGAGTTAAAAAATTACATTAAGCCACTTAACTGATATATTTACTAATAAGATTTGCCTACATA
Source organism: Anacardium occidentale (assembly GCA_026122585.1). Classification (NCBI taxonomy): domain Eukaryota; kingdom Viridiplantae; phylum Streptophyta; class Magnoliopsida; order Sapindales; family Anacardiaceae; genus Anacardium; species Anacardium occidentale. The sequence goes on from JAJEJH010000575.1 coordinate 119,579, forward strand.
ATTTATATCAATTGTTATTTGACAGATAATACAAATACTATTACCCCTAATTGATCTCATTAACAGCTTTCATAAATTTTATAAACCTATAATCTCTTATGATGAAAATTCCAAAATATATAGATTTCCTTTAAAGTAACACTGTCATCAAAACTATTTGATCATATGATAAAAATACATCAAAATTTATATCATAAATAAAGGTTCATGTATCGCATCTCAAAGCCAAAAGAATAAACAAAAATTTCTCCCTACATACTCCCTTCCCCCAATCCAAAATCATGGATTTAATTCACTACAAAAATTTCAAACTCCTCTTGTACCTTAAAAGGATTCTCAATAGGTTTACAAAACCCATCATTCTGTGCTTCATAATGTACACCATGTGGGAAATCTTGAATATTGATGTGATGAGCAGCACTACCTTCTCTTGTAACTGCAGAACCAATTTTAAGTGAATCACAATTGTATCAATGGCTAAACAGAAAACTCTAATGGAGGATTAATGCAAACAAATATGCCTTCATTTGAATATGCCTTCTAAGAACGATATTGGCTTAAGCTACTTGGAGTTACAAGGGCGACGGCAAATATGGACGTCCTCAGCAAGCAGATTAAAAGCTTACTGACATTAGCAAAATTCACCATTTCCAATGATGGCCATGTCGCTTGCACACGAACACAGTAGCAAGGCAACAGAAAAATGAGTTTAGAATGGGGGCTTAAAATGCAGTGTGACCATGCAAAGCCACTTTTAGTTCAGAAGGGGAACATGTGCATTAACAAGATAAATGACTAGCAAAAGGAAACTGCAATGTAACGGCAGGTATTTGATCAAAAAGCAGCATAAAAGAATCAGACTATCCTCTTTATTTTCTCTTCAGTTCAACCAGATGATTGGGGAAAAGCATGTCACAGAGAAAAAAGGTTGCAGAACAGTAATGAACTTCTTATAGAACTCAGAAAGAACATTTGGTACTTTTTTTACCTTCTTATTTGCTAGACCTAATTACCTGAAAATTATTGGGAAAGTTGTGCTTTTCAGATGTTCATTTCAAGTTGAAAACTAATTCAAGCTAGAAGCACAAATAATGTGGGAACTGTTAGAACCATCAAAGTATATGTGAGGAGAAGAAGAGGAAACAAAAGGGCAGCTTCCTGTGACAGCAACTCAAAGACAGAATCTCTAATGGTTTTGGGAGAGAATCACGGGAGAATCAAGAATGACACTTTGAAACAGGGGATTTAAGAAGAGGACAACAGAACGGAAAGGAGAGGTATAAAAAGGGAAGGGATTTAAGAAGAGCAGGAAAACAAAGTCGTAAAAGAAGTAGAGGAGGTTCCAGCACCTCGAATGGCAAGGGTTTTCTGTACTGGTGGGGTGAGAAATTTTTTTTCTTCATTTTGAGAGTGGCAGTGAAAAGTGAAGTGTCATTGAACAATCCATAAATAAAATTTTCAGAATTTATCCTATCTTAATATTGTTGATTATTGGTAGATTTCAGTTATGTTGGTGAATGGGTTTGCTGCAGGTTAGTCTGCTGAGGAAGCAGTCGCAGGGGTTTGTAGTGAGCAATTCTATTGGACGGCAAGTCGAAATTAATCTGCTGAGAGTTCCGTATCAACTTGGTATCAAAGTGAAGGTGATTGGTTTATGGTAAACACAAAAATGGAGTAGAGAGTGGAAAAGTTGGAGAATGATGTGGCTGAAATAAGCGACTAATTGATCAGATCCTTCATGGACAATATGAGAAACCACATGATGAAAGGGAGTAGTAGAAAGGTTACAAAAGTACAAGGTTCGTGTCATGGGGGAAATAACTACCCAAAAACTGTCGACGGTTGGAAAGCAGACATCATATTCCGACAAAACCAACCGAAATGGCAGCCAATATAACTGGAGTGTATGTCAGACCATGAAGTTGGAGCTGCCAATTTTCAAAGGGAGATAATTCTCTTGGTTGGGGTTTTCAAATGGAAAGATACTTCCGTGTGAACCAGATGCAGAAGTGGGAAAAGATTTCGACAATTGTTGTAAGTATGAAGGGCTCAATGCTGACATGTTTTGAGTGGATAGAATCCCACAACAATTTCCAATTGGGAGGAACTCAAGTTGTCCTTGTTGCATCGAGATTTCGGTCAACACAAGCATGAAGCCCTTACAAACAACTCATGGTAATCCGAAAATGGGAACTGTAAGTGATTATCAGGCTGAATTTGAAATGTTGGGTACACTCATAAGGGATATGAGTGATGACCCTATTGAAAGAAGTGTTTATCACTGGGTTAAAAGAGGAATTTTAGGTGGAAATTTGGCTATTTGGGGCAATCAACCTAGACAAAGCAATGGCCATGGCCCAAATGAAGGATTGGGCCTTGTCATTAGATCGCATACAAGCCCAAAAAGTGAGAAGGGGAACAGAGAATTGGAAGGCTCAAGTGAATGGGCTGAGTGGAAAAGGCCTAACACATTCCTTTAACAACTAAAGATCCATGAGCCCAACTGATTATAAAACCCAAGGCCAACTGAATTTGACCCCACCCAATATAACCAAACCTGACCCAAATCTTAAATCTAGCAACACATCTTGGTTTAATCAAAACCAAAGTCATTCAATTAGGGTTCAAACTCTTCAACCTTTCAATTGTAGCTTATCCATAGAGAACCTAGGGAATTTGGGCCAAAAATTCCAATATGGTGTATTTGGTAGAACTAAATGAAGCAAGAGTGATACAAGAAAATCCTTTTAAGCAATCGAGCAGGGGATTATTAGCTGTAATCAAGGAATTTCAGGAGTTATTTGAGAGCTCCAACCAACTGCCACCAAAGCAAAGTAGAGACCATGTCATTCGATGGAATGAAAGGAAGGGGCCCTACTGCCAAACATTAGACCTTATCATTACCTGTACTACCAAAAGACTAAGATTGAGAAAATTGTAAAAGAGATGTTGTCGGTTGGGATTATTAAGTTGAGTGTTAGCCCCTTCTTAAATTTTATTAGTACAAAAGAAGGATGGGGATAGCGATTTTGTGTCGACTATAAGGCACTACATAAGTTAACAATCCCTAATAAATTCCCAACTCTCTCCCTTAACAAGTTATTAAATGAACTAGGTGAAGTAGCAATTTTTTTGAAGTTAAACTCATATCGAGATACCATCAAATTTGAGTAAAGAATGAAGATATAGAGAAAATGACGTTTAGAACACATGATGGTCACTTTGAATTCCTGGTTGTTGAGTTTTACGTATTAGATTTGGAATTCCCTAAATCAAGAATGTGGTAAACTAAAGAGTTGCATCTTTGTAAAATAGGAATGTATAGCTAGTCTTTCCTAAATTAGGGTTTATACTTCCCTATATATTATTGTAACTCTTTTTCATCAATATATTGAAAATTATCTTAATTTACACTAGTGATGTCGTTTGGGATATCGAATGCCCCCAGCTACATTTCAATCGTTAATGAACAAGATTTTTCACCCACATCTTTGCAAGTTCATTTTGGTTTTTTTTTTTTTTTTTTTTTTACAGCATTCTTATGTACAGTAAGGATTGGGGGTTGCATTTAGAATACTTATGAAACTGCCTTGAGCATATTAAGGGAGCATGGTCTCATTGTCAATAAGAAAAAATGCAGCTTTGGAAAATTAGAAATTGAATACTTGGGGTATGTTATTTCAGCCAAGGGTATGCCTCCCAACCAATCCAAGTAAGAGAGTGTGAAGAATTGGCCTAGAACAAAAGATATTAAAGGCCTACAGGGGTTTCTAGGGCTAACTAGGTATTACAAGAGATTTGTAAAAGGGTACAAAAAAATTATAGAGCCCCTTACTCGGTTACTAAAAAAAGGTGCCTTTGGGTGGAATGGAGAAGCAAAAACAGCCTTTGGAGGCCTAAAGCGTGCAATGTCTACTGTTCCAGTATTCGTATTACCTAATTTTAGGAAGAGTTTTGTGCTAGAAACAAATGCTTCAAAGGTGGAATTAGGGGATATCCTTATGCAAGATGGAAGGTCAATCACTTATTTCAGTTAAGTGTTATCAGCGAGAACTCGCTTAAAATCAGTTTATGAATGGGAGCCAATGGCCATTGTCCTAGCTGTGCAAAAAGAAAAAAAAATGAGGCCATTACTTGATAGGCCGACACTTCGTCATGCAGACAAGTCAAAAAGGCCTTCATTTCTTCGTGGAGCAAAAGGTGCTAGGAGTTGACAACTAAAATGACTGCTCAAGTTGCTTGGTTTTGATTTCGAGATTGTCTATCATCCTGGCTGTGAGAATAAGGCTGCTGATGCTCTATCTAGAAGATCTGATGGGGCAAGGGAGTCAATGGCTCTGTCTGAGGTGAAGTATGTGGGGTTTGAAAAGTACCAAAAGATGAACGACCACAAGGGATAATACAGGACCTGCTGTTAGATTCCTTAAGTCACGCATACATTGAGAAATGAGACTATTCTTTACACAAAAATAGGTTAGTACTTTGTAGGAGTCAGATTTTACCCCAGAGTCCTGGGTTGAATTTCATGAATCACCGTTTGGAAGGCACTCTGGATTTTTCTGCACTTATAAAAGAATTTCAACCGTGTCATATTAGGAGGGTATGAAAAGTGAGGTATGAGACCATGTAGCTAAATGTGATGTGTGTCAGCATAATAAATACAAAGCTATGAAGCATGTAGGGTTACTACAGCCTCTGCCTATTCCATCCCAAGTTCAGGCTGAAATTTCAAAGGATTTAGTGGGTGGAGTGCCCAAGTCGCAAGGGTGTGATATTATCCTAGTGATGGTTGACAGACTCACAAAATATGCTCATTTTCTTCCCTTCAAGCATCCATTTTCAGCAAAGGAAGTGGCCGATCTGTTGACTAAAGAAATTGTGCATCTCCACAAGTACCCAAACTCTATTGTGTCAAATCGAGATAAGGTGTTCATGAGTCACTTTTGGTCTGAATTGTTCCGAGCAGGTACATCATTACAATGTAGCTCAACCTATCATCTCTAAACTGACAGACAAACTAAGGTGGTAAATCGAAATTTGGAGACGTATTTATGTTTTTTGGAGTCATCAACCTCGACAATGGACTAGGTGGCTGGGATGGGCAGAATATTGGTTTAACACCACCTTCCAAAGATCTGCGGAAATGATCCCATTTAAGGCTTTGTATGGTCAGGATCCCCTTACATTTCTACGATACTCGAATGGGTCCTCAATAAATAAAGAGGTCCATACTCTAATCCAAGAACGTAACTTGACTTTAGATGAATTGAAAAGCAATCTATTAAGCGCCCAAAATAGAATGAAGAAGATGGTGGATGCAAATAGAAGGGAAGCTCAATTCATGGTGGGCGAATGTTTATAAAGCTTCAACTGTATCGGTTGCACTTGTTAGCCACTCGACCAAATGAGAAACTTAGCCCTCATTTTTATGGCCGTTATGAAGTGTTGGAAAAAATATGTGAGATCACTTATATCCATCTTATTTTTCTTGTCTCGCGGTTAAAAAGGGTTGCTGGAGGTAGATTTTACAATCAATCCCTAAGTGTTTATCAGATGACCTGGAAATGCAACTACAACCGACGTGTGAAAGATGTGCATCAATTAGAGGATGGCACAGTCAAGTACTAATAGCATGGCAAGGACTATCTAAAATGAAGGACTCTTGGGAAGAATTTTCTATTATTAACAACCATTTCCAGTGAAACTTGTTGGGAAGGGTATTGTTAGACCCATCAAAGTGTATGTGAGGAAAAGAACAGGGAGGAAAAGGGTAGCTTCACGTAACAGCAACGCAATGACAGAATCTGTAAACATTTATAGGAGAGAATCATGGGAGAATGAAGAATCACACTTGGCAACAGGGGATTGAAGGAGAGGACATCAGAATGGAAAGGGAAGGTATAAAAAGGGAAAGGAATTAAGAAGAAGAACAGAGAGAAGGAGTAGCAAAAGGAGGGGAGGTTCCAGTACCTCAAATGGCTAGGTTTTTCTATACTGGTGTGGTGAGAGTTTTTCAGAGTAGCAGTGAAAGTAAAGTGTCATTGAACAATTCATAGATAAATTCAAAATTTACCCTATCTTAATATTGTTGACCATTGGTAGATTTCTATTATGTTGGTGAATGGGAGGTTAGTTGGCCATGGAAGCTTGACAATTGCAATGAGCAATTTTGTTGACCAACAGGTCAAAATTAATCTGTTGAGAGGTATGTATCAGGAACCTAAACAAGGAAAAGAAATATGAACTAATTCATACCGTGACTTGCTCTTAAAAGATTTCTTGGCCTTCTTTCCTGTGCTTCTCCTCTGTTTCTTCTCGCTCATGTCACTCTGGAACAGTTCCCTCATCTCTTCTGCTCTAGGCTGACTTGTTCGGGAACTACGATTTGTTTTCTTAGTGGCAACCTTTGAAATCTTGCCACCATCTAGAGCCTTCTTCTTAGCTTTCACAGCTTTTGCTCGTCTGTAAGCCAGATTAACTAAAGAGATTCCACCCTCATCTTTCTTATCTTTTCCCTTACCCTGCAGTTTTATGAACGAGGACCACACGACTTCAGGAATAAAATGACAAACTCTTACCTTAAAATAAAAAAATAATGATAAAACATACTGCAGTTTAATGATTCCATAAGAAATTCAAAAAGCATAATACACCAATAATCATGCCTATGCAAATTGCAGGAAGAGGCCCAAGGATAGCACATCTTTGTCGTCTACAAATTCAGACGTGAACAAAAGGGGGAATAAGAAAAAGGACAGGCAGACGGCAAAAGATCAGAGAGGGAGTCTCCAGGAGTTGGAGAAAAAGAATAACTATTATATGCATATCTAAACCTTAAGGTTCATTGTCAATTGAATTTCAGGTACGATCTTGTTGGAATAATTAAGTCTCACATTGAGGAAAAAATATGAAAGGGTATATAATATAATGGGCATTCAAGTTAAATTCACTCAAGTCATTTAACAATTAGAGCCTAAAACATGTTAAAACTCATAATCAATAAAGATGTTGATTCACACTCCAAGTTTAAAAGGCCCAAAATTTTTAACAAATCTTAAAATCCCCAATTCAATTTCAACACAGAAGAATTATAGATGCATACTTTTTCATCTTGATAATCATCCTCCAACATTTCTCTAGCTGCTTCCAGTTTACGACGCTTCTTTCGAGGCAAATTTTTCTGTTAAACAAATATACAAATGAATATCACAGCAACCATTTAAAAAACTGTTTATCAAAAAGATAATATAAACCAAACTCAGGATTGTAACCACCTCACGCTCTCGTTTCCTCTTCTCTTTCATTTTAAGATCTTCAGCCTCTTGGGCACTGATTACCTCCTTTCTAAAACCTTTTCCATTTTCAAGAGATCCCTGTCAAAAAGGAATGTAAAAATCATACAGCAATTGAGAATAGTCCATACCCAAAGAGGGAGAAAGAAGGAAGAAAGAGTAACCTACTACTATATTGAAAGGCAAATCCTATTAAACTCCCTTAAAATTCAAGAAAGCGTCCTTTGAACCCCCAGATTTGAAAATTAGCACTAATTATCAGGCGACTATATCTATCTATAGAGTTTACTATTACAGTTCTATTTCTCAGGTTCATACCAAGGCTGAATTAGGCCAATTTAAGTTATTTGTACCTAAGCACAGGTAGGTAATAGGATGGAACTCTTTTGGTTTGTAAGTGCAAAATGAACAAATAACACTATTAAAAAGAAAAAGGTGGTTGCAAATGAAAAATAGTCCATTTCACTAGCAGACAGGGAATGAGAAATGAAAACAGCTAAAATTCTGCTTTCTTATAATTAAAGAATTTACAGCCATCTAGAATCAATTATGCTCCTTAATAGAACGGCCATAATTTTATTAACAAGATATCATCTATAATAAACAACCTTGTATTATTCTCAGTCTCAGTCAACCAGGATTACAACTATTCTTATAATGAGTCCCATTTAGACATGTTAACTAGAAATTGTGATCTGGTTCTATAAATTACATCATTCCAAACATTTATTATATGTAAAGGCCACAGATTAGTGGAAAAATTACCTTAGCTTCCTTTGCAGCAAGTTTTTTTTCCTTTTCTGTCACAAACCAAGTTCTTTTAGGGCGTGAAAAGATTTCTTCTTTGTGAGCAATCATATTTTCTGCCTGCATATTTTATGGGAATGCATGAAATTTATTTTAAAAAAAGGAAACTAAAAGAACAAATTCATATTAACTTAAAACCACAAGTTCAAATTCACAATAAAAACATAGCGTAGTAGCAATCCAATTATCTTGCTTTTGAAATCAGAACCATTTTTTTGAATCATACCAAGGTAAAAAACTAGAACAATAAAAAACGGAAAGTACAAATTTGTATTCCTCATGTATCAATGCTCAATTTGCATTTGAATAGGATAAAGTACCTTTGTTGCTTCCATTTCAGCTTTTCTCAGGGCCATCTCTTCCCTATGGCATTTGGAGAACTGTAAGTACAATAGAGAGAAACAGTTTGTTAAAGAAACCATATAAGTGAATACAAAAAAACCTCTCTTCTTGAAGGATGGCAGCCACTTGATCTTCCAGCTGCTCAATTATCTGAGACCACTTGGTAATTGATTGCTCTGCAACAATGCGGCTCTTTAACTTTGAACCAGCTCTCTTAGCCTAAAGTTGGAAATAATATTTGAAGTAAATTATGTTCTGAATTCACTCCAAAAATAATATATTTAAACATATAATTTGTTATAAGAAATGCCTCATTTATTCATACACAGAAACTTCTTAAGAAAATTAACACAGTTGATGAAGAAAGAGTTAAGAACTATGAACAACAAAGATCAAACTACGTGTTCTTTGATGTTAAAGTCCCCAAGTGATCTTTTAGACCTGTCTAAATTCTTTACAACTGTCAGAACCATCAATAGCAAACGAAGTGATTGGTTCATGCATAATTCTTAAATCATGGTCCTACTTAGGATTTGTGACTTCTATGAAGCCAAATCATATTGCCCCTACTTCAGATCGTCATGTTCTGTTTCAGCTTAATGTGTATCACAGCATAGTTCAATGTAATTGTCATCAGTTAATCATACAGTTTCACATAGTTTTCCACTGCTAGCTTCAGCCATGGCATTCGTTTGTTTTTTTATCTGTTTAGGACATCCACAAACTAAAGAGTAATCATAGAAAGGAAATGATTCAAGGAAAACATAAATGTCAGTTTGATTTGTGATTTAATTAAAATTTTCAAAACCTAAAATACAATTCAAAGTTTGAATTGTACTTTCAAAATTTTAATATTTTAAAGCGTGTTTGATATAATATTTAAAAACCATTTCAAATTAAAAGATATAGAAAACTGTTAAAATGACTTAATTGTTTTCTAATTATACACTAGGCTTTTGAATTATATTTGAAAACTGTTTCTGAAAAAAAAAAAAAAAAAAAAAAGAAAGACTCAAATTTACCAATCATATTTTCATAAGATATGTTGTATCCTTGTTTTTAAAACAAAATATTTGTTTTCAAATTATATATCAAAAGGGCCCTAAGCTTTTCAGACTTAATTTTGGGCAAAAATAAAGAGTTTCTGAAATTAAAATAAAGGAAGAAAAATAGAAAAGGAGGGAAACACCGATGAAGACTATCCTAGGGTACCACACATGCTTGAAGGAAAGAGATACTAAAGTCAATCAGCTAAGATACCTCAGATGGGACAACACTTTTATAAGATAGAATAGAGCATCAGGATTCCACAAAAGCCAATGCTAAACCTCTTAGTTATGTAGACGTCACATTACTCAATTATGAAGGACTTGAAATACAAACTACGTTCTGATTTAGATGCTCAATAAAGTAATTTTGAATTTATTAAATGAAGGAATTCACAAGGTTGACATTACAAAAGCTAAATAGATAAATATCCTTAAAATAGCAGAAGATCTATATCCTAGAAATAAGAAGTCTAATAAAAGGATACTCAGGTCCAAAAATAAATACAGTAGAATATGACTCACAATGTCTTTTAAAAGGGATCGATCATTGTCTGTCACAAATGTAACAGCATATCCTTCTCTTCCAGCTCTAGCTGTCCGACCCACTCGATGAACATAGCTGCACCAAGAAATGCAAGAAAAGAATTTACTGGATAGCAAAATGTAAGTCTAGTTTAAGTCAAAGAGCACAAAAATCAGGGCTCAATAACTTTAGCTTTAATAGTGTTTTACATTGTTCATAAGAAAGGATATTAATGTCATTCAATAAATACATTTTTTTGGTAAATAAATAAAATTAATAAAAGAAACAAAGAACAATAAACACTTGTGGAAGCAGTGGCAAGTATATCTCTAAACAGCAACATAGGAGATAACTCAGTGCCTACCTGGTAAGGTCTCGGGGACATGCATAGTTAATAACTGTTTGAACACCAATTATATCGAGCCCCTAAAAATGGTATCAAAAGTAAGAGTCAGATAGACAATACTACTTATTATGATCCCAGCTCACAAGAGTAAACTGCTATTTTTATGTGTTTATTAATTTACGAAATTGCAATGTGAAGGAGGGCATAATACAAAGATTGTGCAAATAATTTCACATAAAACCCCCAACCAAATGATAACTGAAAGATTCAGAACAAGGAAAAATAAAACATGATGTTGGAGGGAAGCATAAGAAACTTAGAGTTGATAGAAAGAAGACACATGCAACTGTGGTGAAATTTGAAACATGTGATAAATTTCAGAGTCTCAGCTTACACGAGCTGCCACGTCAGTTGCAATCAAAAAATCAACTTGCTGCTTCCTAAAAAGTTCCAAAGCCTACAAAATAAAATATGAGTTAGAATTAGAAATGTCACAAGTTCCATAATAGCCACAAAATGAATTCTCCAATGTTACAACATTCTAGCACATAATGTAGGAAAATAATGTCAACAGTTCAGTGAAGATATCGAAAAAAAACATTAATATTTGTAATGATGTGATTTACTCACATCAAGTCTCTGTGCCTGGGTAAGATTTCCATGAAGCTCAGCTGCTTTGAAGCCAGCCAATCCAAATAAAATCTTTAATCTATGTGCAGACTGCTTAGTTCCACTGTCAAAGAATTTGAAATGTCACTATATATATCCAATATCCCCAGCAATGTACATCAAACAAAATTATGGAAAGCTAAAATCTAAGATTTGGTATTTCTAAAACACCTTTAACTGTAAAAGGATTTATGTTGCCATGTAATCACATAATTTCGAGAAGATAACAAGTCTATGTACTGAGAATCAACACCTGAAGATGATCACTTTGGATGGGAACGTCTTTGAGCACAATGAAAGAAGAACAGCTTCCTGATTTACTTCACGCATTCTGCGTATTCTAACCACCCTGCAAAGTACAGATCAAAGAATTTGAACCACTAGATAGCATTTATAAAAAAAACAACCACATGAAACTATTTATTTTCAAAAAAAATAACTTGCACTTGTTAAACACCTGAGAACAATACATGTTAATAAAAATTTAACATAATATAATAAGCACAAAGAAATTAGAAAAATAAATCAAGCCAAACAAATTACTCCTCTGTCAAAGTAGCAGGCCGTTTTGCAGATGGGTCTGCTGACAGGCGCATGGGTTTAGTCAGAGACAGCTTTATAAGCTCATTAACTTCTTCAGTCATTGTAGCTGAAAACAGCATAGTCTGTCTCCTTTTGGGGCATAAGCGAACCTGAAAATAACTTAGAACTGATTAGAAAGTTCTAGCACATCTGAATATGAAAGGTTTAGCACCAACATGAACAAGCAATTACCATCTAGATTTTTCTGTCAACTCTAAGCCTCTAGCTACTAATGTAGAATTGTCTAATCCATGTATTAACGGATAAAACTCCATAACATGTGCCAAGAATAGAGATATTACTCCAACAATAGTTACTTTTGTGATGGAAAAAGAACAGAGACTTTATACACTTCAACAGACACAAACCTAGCAGATTTTACATGCCGGAAAAGGAACCATAAAAAAACTGCAGCTTATGTTATAAAAACTTATTGAGGATCGAGTACCAGCTCATGAATTTCAGCACTGAATCCTAGCTCCAGAAGACGATCTGCCTCATCAAGGATTAAAACTGCAAGATCATCCAAATCCACAGACATTGAATTTCGTAAGTGATCTATCATACGTCCAGGAGTTGCCACAACAATATCTGGCATTGACCTCAATGCTGTCTCTTGCACCTAAAATTACAATGATATACATCACAGCAATACAATTGATGAGAATAGATAACACTACAAATATATACAATCACATGAACAGACAATTTTCAAAATAACTGAATGAACCACACAAGGATATTGCGAATGGCCAAAAAGAACACCCCTTGCTCTTATTAAAACTAAGAAAATATTTCCACATTGTCTAATGAAAACAGATATATTGCAAGTTTGCAGTCTAGATTTTTTTTTTTTTTTTTTTTAAGAGACAGAAGTAAAATTAAAAGCATGATAAGAAAGCCTACTCATTATATAAAATGACTGGAATTAAGCAAGTAACAGAATCATGAGCCAAGAGCTTGCGAATTAGGAAATTGACAAGATGACGAAGTATCCACAAACCTTTGTTGAAAGCCCACCAACAACTAAGCAGCATCTGATATCAGTAAATTGAGCAAGTTTCTCTATCATACTGTGAACCCTATACAGAGACCAAAGAGAAGTTCTTTTTAAAAAAAATAAAATCTAATTAAACAGATAAGACAATATAATTTTTGAAATAAAATTTCATGGTGTTCACTTGTAGTAACATTCAATTGACCAGGAAGAGATTATTTTGTGGGTTATCAGAGGCACAAAACAGGTAAAACTGGGGTAATAACGGTATCCTAAGATCTGAAGATATCAATTTTGCAATTTCTATCAATTTTTTTGGCAGAGCTTGTAGTATGATTAGGAAATGAACTCTAAAATAAGTGTAAAAGCAAAATTACAACTAGTAATTTCTGTAGCAAAAACTGAACTAAAAAGATAAAAGAATTAAAGTTAAACAAAACACTCACTGTGCTGCCAACTCTCTTGTTGGAGTAAGAATTAGGACCCTTATAGCAGGAATACGTTTTGGACGAAATAACAACCTCTCCAACGTAGGTAAGGCAAAGGCTGCTGTCTGTATACAATATACAAAAGTAAATTAAAAAACAACTTTAAAGCACATAACCAATCACATGTCAAAAAATTTTTGGAATAAGCAAATAGAGTACCTTCCCAGAACCGGTAACTGCACTCCCACAAATATCACGCCCAGTCAGTGCTATAGGTATACATGCCGCCTACCCAAACATATAAACGCATGAAATTATAAATCATTTGATAAATTGACGATTAAATTAGAGCAGACATAGTAGATGCAACTTAAACCTGAATTGGTGTGGGTTTTGAGTAGCCCAATGCCTCACACGCGCGAAGCAAAGGACGAGATAAATTGAGCTCCATGAACGAATTGGCATGAAACGACGTTCCTTCGGATGTTGCAAAAAAAGATTTACTATCAGCAGCATTAGTAGTTTCATCATCTTCATCTTCCGGTTTGTAATCCTCCTAAAGAAGGTAATTGTATATTTCGATATCACAATCTTATTGTGAGTAAAGAAGAGTTTGGAAAACATTTAGAGCACTTTTGAATGGTTAAAGGATTTGTGTAGCATTTTCATAGCACTTTTTGAGAACTTAAAAAACACTTAAAATACTATTTAAAGATTCATTGAATAGTCGTTAACCTTAAAGATTAAGCAGTTTTCCGATTAAAAACAGTGTTAAAAGAGTTTTGTTAAAATTAACTCCGTATGTGCTTCTCTGTAGAGCACTTGTAAACAATTTTACTCAAGTGCACTCCAAAAGTTCTTTCTATTAAAAATAAATAAACAAATAAAAGAGCTCAAACGGATCTTAGACTTTGAGAAAAAATTTTAAAACGGTTATAAAATCGAAGCTGTGAGAGTTCAATTACTTGTTTGTCTGGTTCGGAATCAGATTTATCCTCATCAACAGCTTTAGCAATGGGGACAGAGCGCTGTTGAAGAGATTTGGAGATTTTAAAATCAACGGAAGTTGTGCTTCGACGAGCATGCTCTTCAGCTGCAGACTCAGAGTATAAAGCAAAGTCCCAAGGAGATTGCTTCTGCCTATTCGAAATTTTCTCCTCTTCCTCATCTCCTTCTCCTTCTTCTAGTTGTTCCTCTTCAGATTCCAAGTCTTCAATTTCTTCATCACTCGGCGGTTCAAACACAAAACTTGAACCCATGTCCAATTACTGCAAGCTCTCCCTTTTGTCTTCAACAAAACAAACAAATAGCCCCAAATAAACAAATGACTCAGTGCAATTAATGCATAACTAAAACTGAACCTGATGAAAAGCCTTAAATAAACCCTAAACCCTTCTTTCTTTTTTTTTTTTTAATTATATCCTAAACCCAACACCTTATTTTGCAGAAACTTACTTACGGATGCTAGATATTAAACCTGATGAAAACTTCAGATTAGCACAATTTACCGACTAAATTTGAAAAATAAAATTATGAAAGACAGTACCGATTCAAGTAAGAGAAAAAATATAAGGGAGCAGAATATGAGATGAACATAATAACTGTGCCTAATAAGAAAGCTAAGCTTTAAAACGGCAAGAAAATCGAATTTAAATAAATAAACCTAAGTGAGAAGAGGCGAGAAGTGGTGGTGGTGCGGCGGCGGCACCCAAAGCGATAGAGACAAGCGTTTTGCGCAGGGAAAAAACGAGGGAAACTAAAATGTTTTTCAGTTGTGAAGCGTTAAATTGAAACCCGATCCGTTATACTATGACGGGAAAGCTCCCGGGCTTACAATTTTTCCGGGTCCGGGTCAGGATGTAATTCAGACAAACCTTACTTTATAACTTAAAATAGAGCTAAGGCTTAATTCAGAAAGATATTTTTAAATTTTTAAAATTTTTAATTATTATATTTAAATTTTATAATTTATAAGATTATCAATTATTAAATTATTCTTTAAAATTTAAAATTAAAAAATTAAGATTTTTATAAATTGTAAATATATCATTAAAACTTTTATAAATTTATTAATATTTTATTTAAACTAAATCATAAACTCGTAAATTTATCTAGTCAATTATTTTTAAATTTAAATTCGGTTAGATTAATTATAAACTATTTCAAAAATAATTGAAATTTTCATAGATGTATTATTGACATGTAAAAGGGTAAAACAATTAAAAAAAAAAAAAAAGCCAATGCAATTCTCTTTCCCCTTTTTTAAACCCATTTCAGAGTCTTCACCTCTTTCCTCCTCACACTTTTCCCTTCATTCTCATTTTAAACCTATTTTTTATGTTAGTTTGATTTGAGTTTATAACTCAAAATTTTAACTTATTAATTAAAAAAAATTATTTTATTCAATAATAAATAAAATAATATCATTTTAATAATTATTTAATATAATTCAAATTAAATTATGAATTAAATTCAAATCAAATTAAATCATCCATTGGCTTCAAAATGAATCGAGTTAAACTCCCTCTATATAGCATCACCAGGTAGCATTAGATTCGAACCAAATATATTTATATTTATATTTATTTTTGAGTTTGACTCGAATAAACCCGAAACGAATTGTACGAATCAGAACACGAACTCTAACAGTAATTTTAAAAATCAGCGAACATGAGTCTGAAACCGAACTATACGAACCGAATACAAACATGAACCCGAAATTTAAAATTTAAAATTTAATAATTATATTTTAATAATTATTTATATTAATTATAATTTTTAATAAATATAAATACGAATTATACAAATACGAATATGAATACAAACTGAATTCAAATAATACGAACGAGTCCGAAAACAAATATATATCTGTTCATATTTAGTTCGGCTCAAATCCAACCTTATCCACAAATATTCTCAAGATCATTTACGTCTCTTTCCATGTTATATGTTTAAGTAATACGTGGCTTAGGGATTAGAACGCTAAATTTCAAAATTTTAACTAATGTACAACCATGTATAAAGCCAGACATGCATGTGCGACATTAATAATGAATTGATACCGTTAGAAGGATTGATTTTCTAAAATACCAAATACACCTTAAAAAGGATTCTTACAGTCACTGAATCAAATTATATCCAAATATCATTTAAATTTGTAAGGATAATTTTTTTTCTCTTTTGATAA
This sequence comes from Anacardium occidentale, assembly GCA_026122585.1. NCBI lineage: Eukaryota > Viridiplantae > Streptophyta > Magnoliopsida > Sapindales > Anacardiaceae > Anacardium > Anacardium occidentale. The sequence continues at coordinate 135,801 of JAJEJH010000575.1, forward strand.
TGTTTCATAGGGATGATTCAATCCAAATTAACTCAATTCAAACGAACTGATTTCGAATTGGAGCTCTAATTTATCAGTTTAATTTCAATGCGAGATCAACTCATTTATTAATTTGGTAGATTTTTTATAATGTAAGCAGCATTGTCCAACACTGTTCACCTCGTGGACAGACCTCTAACAATGGTATGTACCAACTCAAATGAGCTCGAATTCACTTATAGTTTACAATAACTTTTTGGCTCTCCTATAGGATTAGATTTGAACCAAATTCGAACTTTAGTTTGTTTGAGTTTAATTCGGATCGAAAAAGTAGAACACTAATTTAGGCTCATGTTTGACGAATTTTTATATATCAAAATTCAATTTTGAGTTAGAATTTATATATTTATGATAAACATATTTATTATTTAAATTATAAATATATTTATTATAAATTGTTTGAACATGAATATAATTATATTAACTTGTTGAAAACATAATTATATTTATTATAACTTTTTCGAAACATAAATGTATTTATTGTGATTTGAAAAAATAAATATATTTCTTATGATTTATTAAAAATGTAAATGTATTTATAATTTATTAAAAATTTATAATTAACAAAATTTCAAATTGAGTTTATGAACATGTTTAAGTTTAAGTTTATATTCAAGAATTTTTAATACTACTGTTTAGGTTCGGGTTCAAATCGTTCATCTCAGACTCCTTTAAATCAAATTTAAAAACGAATTCGAATATATTTAATTTAAATACAATTCCCAATTCATTTTCCTCAAGAAATCACACTCGCGCTTCTTTGCAAGTTCTCCGTGAAATTTTATTATGTTCAGAGACCACAATCATATTAACATTAGAACTGCATAAAGATCTTTATATATGTGAGTCAGACATTCTCGATTCAAAGTAAGGGGGATGTGATTCGAGCAGGCTCATATCGAACCTATGACTTGGCTTATTTGTTTATTCTATTACACGGTTTATCTCTTTGAAAACATCATTGATCAATTCAATAATACTATTCACTTTACCAACAATCTTCTAATAATATTATACATCAAATTTGATTCAATTAAAATTTATCCTTACTCATACCCTTATAAAGGAATTCATATAATAATATTTTTAAATTTTCTAAGCAATCATGATAATGGTTAAAATCAAACCAAATCAAATAATGTTAATCTTGAGTTTGACTCGAATCAAGAAAGGTTGACTCAGATTAGTATTGTAAAATAATAATAAAAAGAAAAATTGTCTTGCCTGAACTTCTTCGTGGCTTAGTTTTCACTCTCTGGATTGATTTCGATGATATTGTTTATTTCATCGTGCTTTTCTTCTTTGCATCTTTTGATCATAACCATAGCAAACCAAAGATTCGAACCTACTCGAAATGCGTATAACCGAACACAATCACCCAGCTTCAACTTGTTTTCATCTACGATGGTGCACCACCCCTTAACCAAAACATACATTGAGCTGGTATTTTCCTTTTTGGTCTTCATCATATCCCATTTTCTCAAACATATTGGTCTCTCGAGAAGCAAGGGATCAATCAATATTGCTTGTATCCCTGGTAATTGTTTTTTCCCAATCCGAGTGCTCAACAATGTTTGCTCTTCATCCGTCAAGAACTGTTCCCGAACTTGTTTAATCGGTATTGAAAACCTACACTCACCATTACTTACATCAGACTTGTACAGAGTTTTCTGTATTACAAGTTTCAAACCTTCACCCTTCAGTTCTTGAATTCGGTTCTCCAACTGTGTGGGTAATTTGGGAGGTGGGTTCAGCTTCTCTTTTTCAAGCTTTTCCCTAGCAACTTCCGCAACTTCTACTAGTTTGTCTAAAGACGACCAACTTTTCTTTATTTCTCTACCCTTGAAATCCTCCATGCTTAACATCCTTCTTCTTAAAGAAATTGAATGATGAAAATCTTTATTAAGGAAACACACACACACGTATATATATAGTCTTCAATCACAAGGACTAATTGGAAAAGGAAATGTAATCCTAATGTACAACTGAATTCTATCCAACCACAAACTCTTAAGACATATCTAAATGGAAAAAACTATTAGTAGTAATAGGTTAAAAGGTTTCCTATTCCAAAATCAAAACAAATTCAACTGTCATAATTTGAAACTGAAACTTAGTGGATTCAAATATTAATTTGGGAACTTATGAAAATAACCCAATCATGCAGTAAATAAATTATCAACCATACCATCTGAATGCATCAAGTATTTGGAAATGCAAAGGGAAATAGCCGGAATTTTGTGCAGAAATATTATAGACGTTTGATTATTACTATGTACCACATTTTATTTAAGAACCAGAGAAGTTCAGAAATTAAAAAAAAAAAAAAAACAATATGGAAGCCGAGTTCTTACATGATTCCAGGCTTGGAATCTTCGCAGTTGATTTTATTGGAACCTCATTTGCCATTGTTGTCCCCGCCATACTGTGTGGAATTTCCATTCCAGAAGGCATTTCTACCGCTGAATCGTTCATCATCTTCATCATGTTTCAATGTATGAATATTGCTTCCATAAGAAGATGTGGTCCGTGGCCTGTTCTTACTCTCATTTCTGCTGGATGAAGTACCATCATTTGTCTCTCTTCTAGCAAAGTTATTTGGAAGTGCAGGATTTGGACCTACAAGAGTTAAAAGAGGTAAAATAAGAACATGTAGCTTTTGAAGAGCGATAATAACTCTAAAGTCTCAAACTTTCACCAAACATTCAATTAGATGGACAGGAAAACATTAAAAAAAGAAAATTTGTATTGGGAATAGTTTCCAGCATAAGGCTTGGAACCAAAGACTAGTACCAGCAGACCATTTGACGGGACAAAGATACAGGAAAATACCATTTGCAGGCCCCAATGGGGGTAACATAATCAACTACTTCATACATGTTCCATTCAAATTCCTTCAATTAAATTGTGGTCTCATTTATATAAGTCATCTTATTTTGATTTTTTTTTTCAAAATGTGCATTTTCTTTGCTTAAAATTTGGCACAAACAAGTCTATACTTGGAATGTAAACAAAACATGCTAATGGAAACAAATTTTTCAGTCTTAAATGATCTTTTGCTGCTGTAGAAAATAATTGAAATCAAAGAATTTTATATAAACTCACCGTATTCCCATCTGCCATTCTGAGAATCTTGTCCTGAATTTGACGAGTTTGGTCCACCACTGAAATAGGCAAAAGGATTCACATATGACAACATTCTTCGAACATATCCAAAATAACCCCCATCAGTTGCACGGGAATAATGAGTATTAGTTGAAGAATTTGTTTTCTCAAAGGATGAAGATGAAGCTTTCTGACGTGGAACTACTATCAATGCTTGTCTGTTAAACAAACCCAACTCTGATAATGATTTGCTTAAATCTGCAGCAGGTTAAGATAGACAACTATGAATGACACTTGTGTTAAATGAAATATTTGCCTGAAAGTGTACAATAGCACAGTGTAAAGAGAGCATTTTAGACGTGAATATAGCTGGTTTCTTAAAAGTGACAGCAATCCCTGAATTTTAAGAGAATGAATCCATAAGGATAGTGTATTCAGACCATGCAGATAAAACAACACAGATAATGGATCAAGGCAGAGAAATCATGAACATTTCACAGAGATTATGTTAGCACAATATCTCTTTTTCTCCTTTTAAGAATAATTAGAAGATGAGCACTAGCATCCAAAAAGGCACTTAATTAAAACTCATAAGCATGCAAGAAAGGAGTTGAGCCATACACAACTGCAGGTTGATTTCAGCTGCTCATTTAGTTTGTTTACAATTAATATAAAGTAATTTTCACCAAAGTAAAAGATCTCGCTATTCTGATGCTTCAGATCTGAACAAAAGAATCAATACCCAAAATAACAAAAGTAGATATAGCACATTAAGCAGTATATTCCTATGCAAGCATACAATCTGAAGCAATATTCTATTAAATATTTTCATACCTTCATCACTGAAAACTTTGCGAGGATATGGAACAGCAAGATCATATGGGCCTAGGCCATTTGATTGGTTTCGATCCACATAATCTTTCACCATCCTTAAACTGCTAGTCAAATCAAATTTCTCTTGTAGGCTAACACCTTCAGGTAATCGGATATTTAAAAGAACATAACTTGATTCACTGACTTTATCAACATCACTCAATGAGTTAATCTTCTCATCCTTTTGATCATCTGCCTTCTCATATTGCACAGCTACCTTTGCTTCAGCGGAAAGAGCTTTTGAATGTACTTTGGGAACACTGTCATGATGACTAATATTCCTTTTGGTGACAGAGGCAAGAGCAGGGGTTGCATCAAAAGACTCATGCTCTGCTCTAGAATTGCTTGGCTCTGCCATTACAGTACCAATAGAATCCTTAACCACTTCAGAGGAAGAGGTGGAGGGCTCATCTTTAATACTCCCTGACTGGCTGTCACTTGCAAATTCTGAACCAGTCTTTACATTTGTTTCAGTATTATTTTCCTTTTGATGCAAGAAAATCAAAATTGAACAACCTTATCAACATATAGTTTAAGGATAGCAAGGCAATTAAGAGGGTGATCATTAAAACTAAAGTGTACCTTCACTATCTCAGATCTTAAAGATGATATAGCATCTGAGGATTGGACATTCTTCTGCACTGTAGGTGATGGAACAGCTGTACCTGAAGAACCTCCCTGCTCAGATGTGCCAATAACAGAAGTCCCTAACGTCGGTGGTTCAGATTTCTTTGAAGCAAGTGCGACAGACAATACTGTTGCAGCTGTTTCCTACAAAATTTCAACCAGAGAGTAATAACCTCAAATGTTTTCTTAGAAACCCAAATCACAACACTGACAGAGGAGGCCAAACATCCAACATATAGATGATAAAGGTGCAGAAAACCTTTATAATTAAACTAATTACCCAAGAAGAAAGCAACACACACAAATATTCTTATAAACCTGTCATTTTTTGGTAAGTCCCCTGGTTATCATGCTGACCTTAACAAATTATCAAAAGTGCCATTGATGGTCAGAGAGTTGCTCATAGATTTTTCTCCCAATTTCTCTCCTCTTTCTAACTAGTTTCTATGAAAAATATATTCGCTTGTAAATCTCTATATTTCTCCCCTTTTTAATTATTTTCTAAGCCTCCCTCCTTACTCTTCTCTTCCTCTTATTTCTTTTCCTTGTATGTACCGTTTTCCCAAGACCATACCAACTTGCCTACAACTAAATCTCATCCCACCTTTTAGCACTTAAATATGCCTAAAAATAGATTTGGACATGAATTTTAAAAATGAATTACTTGATCTGGAACCAGTTAGCTATGAATGGAAGGAAGTTAAAAAATATGGAATCTCCGTTACATGAAATTTAATAAATCATAGGTTAATCTTTTCAAATTTTAATAAACATGAAAACATTGTGCCATAGAAAGGTTGCGAGATCCATTCAGGGGCTTAACACCTTGGCATGTAATTATATGCCATTAAAAGTGCTCTAAATAGCAATAATAAAAAGCATTCAATGCCTCAGATAATGGTAACACCACATAGTAGTGTCTCATATAACTATAACACCAAATGGTAGACATTAACAGTTTTAGTTTTCCCAGTAAAATTTTCCCACTAGGCAAATGGAAGATTTAAATAAACAAATAGCCCCTCAGACATTAGTAAGCACTCAACTAGGGGCCTAAAAATAGGAAGAAGGAGCAACCAAAAATAGGAATGACAAGAACCAGACAAGCATACCTGAATATGTAGACTCAACCATGCCTTCTCTAAATTGGATGCCAAAACTTCAGCGCTAACAAGCCCTTCTGGTTAAAAACCAAGGAAATAATATAACTCAATTGTTAAAACCTGCTTATAAATAACCATATTTGATACCCCTGCCAAAAGTTTACTTTAGGATACATTAACATACCACTTTTCCAAACTTGTACGCCATTGTATCCTATAGCCGTTACACAAGGAAAAGAATTTTGAGGATCTATAAGAAGTGATGTAAGTATAAACTAACAAATTCCTCACAAATTGAGGGGAAATAACATGTATGCTTATAAAATTTATAATCACACATCATAATTATCAAATTAGCCATGGACCATCTATCTTACTTTCAAACAGAGATATTTTGGAGAGAGAAAATTTTCTTCTTTCTCATCTTTTTCCCAGAAGATTGTGGGATTGGAAAGCAGATGACGCTTAAAATTGAGAAGGTCAATAACAAACAAAATGATGAACTAGAAGTAATTGCAGTATTCATTGTTCAGCAAACAAATGAAATGATGTTTAGCCAAGAAAAAAAATGCTACAGAATGTTATTTCCTCATCAAGCAAAATAATTGACAGAGAGTTTTCACTCATGAAATCAAAACAAGCAAATTTCCAGCTCTTTCTTTCTGTTCATAAGGCACAGACTACACAAGGTTTTTAATTTTAAGAATTTTTATAAAGATATAACCATCTTGCAATGGAAACCTAGTCCACCTTTCTAAGCATTTATTCTCGCTTCCAATATCCTTGGTGTTCACTATGAAAAAGTTGGGAATAAATATGAACGAAAGTCATCAAAAGTGTCATGCATTACCTTTTCCCTGCCAAATGAGATATTAAGGAATGACTCCTATTCTGCCTTGCGATTCACCAAAGAAATTTAAAACACACACACACACACACACACACACACACACACACACACACACACACACACACACACACACACACACACACACACACACCGCTTCCACACATCCTTGGTGTTCACTATGAAAAGTTGACTCCTATTCTGCCTTCGATTCACCAAAGAAATTTAAAACACACACACACACACACACACACACACACACACACACACACACACACACACACACACACACACACACACACACACACACTCGCTTCCAATATCCTTGGTGTTCACTATGAAAAAGTTGGGAATAAATATGAACGAAAGTGTCATGCATTACCTTTTCCCTGCCAAATGAGATATTAAGGAATGACTCCTATTCTGCCTTGCGATTCACCAAAGAAATTTAAAACACACACACACACACACACACACACACACACACACACACACACACACACACACACACACACACACACACACACACACACACACACACACACACACACTATGTTGCTCTAGTTGGTAGCTAGATTGTTTTTTCCTAAAAGTGATATTAAAATGTTCATAAATTTTTCCTTCTTTTTGAACACGAAAAGTGTTCATTAAAGCCTTGAGCACTGAATTTAAAGTTTGCTAATGCAAATAATTAAAATTAACAGAACAAAGTCCTTAAAGAAGGAACCAAAAAAAAAAAAAAGAGCTGAAAAAACTTTTCGAGTTACAGATATTGTTTCCATTAGTTCAATGTCAAATAAGGCTGAACAGAAACATCTTAAAGTTGCAATATTTTAAAAGAAATTTTTTATTTAAAATGAGGATACATATTGCACAAAAATTTGTAGCATCAGTGCTTCCTTCGAGGACATGCAGTAAAATACAATACTTTGATATTGACTCTGCCACCTGAACAAGCATCAACCATATGAATAAAAAAGAAAAATTAAAAAAAGAGAAAAGAACAAAAACATAAATGAAGGTTTAAAATTCAAATCAAATTGTAAAAACACAAATCATACCTTTAAGTCAGTCCATGGGGTGTTTTCCAAGTTGACTGATTCTGTGTTTTTGCCTGTAATCAAAACGTGGAAAATAGAAACAATGAAAAAGTAAAGCAGATGAACCTTGTTCTTTTTTTAACTTGAAAAAGAATTTAGTCATCTTTACATTGCAACACTAACTGATATAGCTCAGTAAGTAGAATTCTATTATTTTAATTAGCAAATTGCGGAAGATCTCTGTTTATGTTATTTTACTTTACCTAGGATACAGTATGTGCCCACTGCCCACATCACTTAAGCAACTTGGCATAGAACAGCCGCCACACACCACGAGTCGCTCACAGGATTTGAGAATTCTGATTGTGTTTGGTTTTATTTGCCAGGAGTTTTTTCATCTTCTGGGTTTAGCAAACATGAAGAAAAGTGCACAGGACAAAAGGACCCCTTTCTCTTGTCACCTATCCTACTATGTTCCAGAATGCTTGACTTTCTCATTTACTTTATTATTTCCCTGTTCATTTCCTTTCCAGGAATTATCTACTCATTTTCTTCCTCTTCATTAGAGATGTATTGTCGATTACTACAGCATAACCCTTAGGTTAAAAAATGATTATCCTATCATTATATGTTAATCAATGGAAATCACATATTAGCTAAACTTAAGAAGAGTTTCTAAGCAACTCATTCTTCATTTATTGGAACTTCATCATGTACTGCCTCTTTCTTCATTCATTACCCCTAGGTAGGTGTATATTTTCTCATTTCTCGATGAAACTTCCCAATATCATCCAGGTTAGCTAGTAATGTTCCTTTTTTTTTTTTGCTAAAAACTTAGTACTTACACTATTATTTGTTCACTTCTGGCTACATTCTTAATTTGAGGGAGAAAAAAAAAATGTTTAGTTTTAGCCCACCCTACCAAAGATTTTGGCAACACCCCTTCAGCCCTTTTCATCATCTACTTTTTCTTCTTTTGCTCGCATCCCCTTTTATCGTTTCTTAGGGTGATTAAACCGTTTACCATTTTACCATATTTACACTGTATTTCTACTAGTTTAGTTCATAAATCACCCTTCAAGGCTGGCAAAGAAGTTCACTTCAACTCTATTACGTTAAATTCAGCTATTTATGTATGCATTTACTCTAAAAACTCTTCTCTTTCAACAAGAACATACACGCCGCATAATTTACCGAACGATACGTCACGTTTAATTCTACACTGAAATTACCTGAAATGTAAACAACAAAAAGCTTCTTTTGCGTCTTAGCTTCAGTAATAGCTTCAGGAATCGAACCTTTGAAAGCCAAAGAGGAGAGAGAGCGTTCCATCTAAACAACACAAATCAATCAAAGAATTAAAAAGACATAGTACAACCCTAATTTTCAAACAGAAAACAATCGATTCAAGCATAATATAAACCCTAACTGCAAGCCTAATCGAATAATTTATTTAATTTAACTTATTTTCTCCACGACTCAAAACAAAAACAAAAATATAAAAATAAAAATAGTACCTCTTAGTAAGAAACAGGATTTCTGCAGAGTTGTGACTAAAATTAGGCGTCGATCGCAGAACAGCGAGAGAAGAAGAGAGAGTTGGGCAATTTTTTTTAGAAATTTCGGATCAACATCAGGACTTGATTTATTATAAATATTCTGAATTTTTTTTTTTCAGAAACGTGGCCTAACGTTGACGCTGACAGAAATATCCTCCAAGCTCCGATGAAGAAATTCGAAATCCCACTTTCACTCTTCCCTCATGTAATAGTTTATTACCAATTTGCCATTGCGAGATAGGGGTGATTCGAACCAAATTAAATCAAAACAATGATCAATTTAAAGTTAATTCGAATTAAGAATATCTAACTCAAATTCAAAATTGTGAAAAATAATGTTAAAAAGGTGTATCAATTTTAAAATTTAAACTTTAATTAAGCTTATGTACGTATCGTGAGACATTTTATGTTTAATATCATGTTTAATAAAGTAACTCATGGTTTGGACTCAAAACAATTACATGTTGTAAAGTTGAATTTAAATTGAATGTGTTTGAGTTTATTTTAAAATTTGATTTGAACAAATTTAAAATACACTTTAATGATTCGAACTCAAATTTGAATTTGAAATATTACAACTTTTAGAATTCAAACTTGAATCATACAAACTGAGCTCAAGCTTGATCATGAACTCCAATTAAAATTTTTTATTTATAATTTATTAATTATAATCTTTTAATAAATTATAGATACATTATCGTTTTCAATAAATCATAATATATATATATTTAAATTTTTAATAAAATATAAAAATATATTTATATTTTTAACAAATTATAATAAATATATAAATTATAATAAATATGTTCATTCTAATTTATAAATAAATAACTAAAACTTGTTATAATAACAAATTAAACTTGAATTTGGACTCAAACACTGTTTGTATAAAAATTTGTTGAACTTTTAAGTCTATACTTGAATTGGATTTCTTTGAACCAAACCAAATTTCAAGAACCCTAAGTTCAAATTAGTTTTAGCTCAAATCCAACTCTAATAAATGATAACAACAAATTATAATTATGTTTAAATTGAATATTATTATAATATTTATTTAATTTATTATGAGTCTAATCGATTAGACCGGCTAAAACCTGAATTAGTCCCTTCACCGGATTGATTCCCAAATCCGGATTTAAAAACATTGATTCATACCCAGAAAGTAGATGAAAAACTATATTGAAGAACTTAAGAGCTCTTCAATTGGAGTTCAAGAAATGAAACATTAATTAGTTTTGATAATCTCTAAGAAAATTCATTTATTATAAATATAAAGCAATATATAAACTATAGAAAAAGAATAATCCTCACTTAAAACAGGATCAAAGAGTGAAAAAATGCATTCAAACTAGAGCTTCATTCCATGCTCAATCCTCTAAATCAAGGGCTTTACACCCTCTGTAACACTTCTCATCTATAAGAAGATCTTTCTATTGTCAGGTGAAACTGGTGCCAAATCTGAAGAATGGTTTCCCTTCATAATCTGCTTCATCAATGTCAATAATCTAACCGAGGAATTTTGTCTGTGAATCACTGGAAAGCCCCGCCGAATATAAACTTAGATAGGTTTGTCTAGGATCGCACCATGATCTGAAATTGAAATGTCAGATTTAGATATGCATGCTCTCAAACTTCTAACATAATTTCAGAAAGTTGACTGATTTTTCAGCATGATTTACCACCCCAATCCACTTCCACACACAATTCAAAATTATAAATGTATCTGTCACTGATTTAGTTAAAGGAGCGGCTAAATTTCAACATAAATGGAAATGGGAATGAGGAGTACCTCTTCAAGCCCATGTAACTCCATCCATGACTTACATGAAGGTGTTAGTATTTCTCAACTCTGGACTTCGGTATGAAATTGCAGAATGCATGAGCGCAGCCCTTTTTTTCTCAAATAAAGAGCAACTTAAGAAAATTAAAACAAAGAAAATAAACCAGTATTTGTTCCAAGTCCAAATGATTTGTGTTAAGCTTCACTGAAGTGAATAAAGGGATGAAGAACTCACTGTAAATGGCATGCTGTAAGCAATTGCAGGAGCCTTATGTTTTGCAGCATTGAAGATTGAAGATTGAAGATGAGCTGCTTTGGAAAGCTTAGACGGCAAATATTACCGCACTGAAACATGAAATGTGATCAAGGGTGGAAAAGGACCTTGTCCATTAGGACTTGCTAGAACTTAGCACGATATCTCATAAAAATAGCACATTATTCCGTCAATTAATAATATCTGCCTATCCACCAAATCTGATTAAAATATGTCAATAATGCAACTGATATAAGAGAACTATAACAAATGCTAAAAATTATAGAAGGCAACTATAGAAGAAGCAGCACATCACAATTGGCAAGCACTGCAGAAAATTGGAAGAGCAAATTTGTCTTAAGAAATAGTACACTGAGCATTATGGCTTACAAATCCTTATATTGCAATAGTGCATGTGATAATAAATGGAATGGAATATTTAAAAAGAGAACACAATTGATCTTGTGGGAGAGTTTCTAACGAGAATAAAAAAAGTTAGAAACCAGGCTTAAAACTTGAAAAACTAAATGACATATTACTAGCAGATAAACAAGGAAAAAACAAATAAAAATTCAAAACCACCACCCTCAGATATTGACATTTTTATATAAGAAATTATAGATCATTAATTTGTGTTATTTAATATAGTTATAAGAGGATAACATTGCCATGTAAATTGCATCAGTTTGAATAAACTTTCACAAATATCAAGCCTGCATATACAAGATAGCTACACTGAGCAGACCACGTGATGATAAAGTGATCAGCAAAGAACATTGCAAATGAAAAAGAACTCTGGATCACCTATCAAAGCAGGAAATGAGCTCATCATGACAATCAATATGAAGGCCTTTGGCTGGAACAGTAATGCAAATAACAAATGAAAAAGAAGGTATCAGAGGAAATGATTAAAAAGAAATCACCAGGCATATATTCCTCAAACATCAAGGATTTTATGTTTAGTCTATAATACTGTCACGTGTAAAATTCTTATCATTTACAAAAGGAAAAAAAAAAAAAAAAAAGAAAGAAAAGGGAAAATAACTACAAGAAGGATTGGGTGCTGAATACATGTGAGAAAGAGTACGATAATGATGCTTGTAGTAAACTAAAATAAATAAAAAACTGGTGTAGGATGGTCAGGTCACTTTAGAATGATTGAAAATACACTAACCTTGCTATGGTTGGAGGAAAACATAGTAGCAGTGAATTAGCTTTACTTTCTTGCATCAGAGCTAGCAAGCAATAAGCCGTAAGCAGCAGCTTCATGAAAAGCCAGGTGATATAAATCAAACAGGGCATACTATTACTGACTTTGTCACCTTGGATAGTCAAACAACAAATTTTTGTAGCAGCCCAGCAATCCATTATATAGCTTCCTCTTGATTCGAAGTTGCTTCTCATGGTGAACCAAAGCCACCAAGAATATACACTCAGTTCTATAAGGATCAAACTGCTACATATGTCTTAATGTTTTCATATGCATGGATTGAAATTTATGCTCCAATAAAGTTAGGCTCTGAGAATTGCTCATGCACAATTAAGCTAGAGCTGTCTTCTTAGTTGAAACTGAACCAATTAATGTGCTAAAAGCTAGGTTGAGCTAAACCCGTCTTCTTGAAGCCAATTAATATTCTGCTGAAGTAGAATTTTTATGCCATAAATTAGATAAAAGTATCAGGTGGCTAAATTAAAGTAATGTATATTTTGGAATTTTAGAAGCTGACAACAAAACTTTCAGCAATAACAACTATTTTTTTTTTATAGGAAGCAATAAAAACTATATTAATGAAGAATTCTGTTAAGCTAGTGTTATGCAATTAGAATGTCATCACCTTTTCTCTCAGAACTTTCACTATAAAAAAGATTATTTATGTTTGCTTGTTTTATAATTTCAAAATAAAAGAGTGGAAAGAATAAAAAAAATTAAAGAGATACCAACCGTTTGGCATATGCCATCGGATAGTTGCAGGGCATCTTCCCACCTGTTAACTCTAATTAGTCCTTTAATTAGATGAACAAACGTGCTCAGCTCTGGAATGCCTCCCTTCCTTATCATGTCTACATACAACTCAAAAGCTTTATCAATCTTACCAGCGAGGGAGAGACTCTCAATTAAAGATACATATGTGCTTTTTTTCGTGGCCAAAATTGATGAATTTGATGCCATCTCTTCATGCAGCTCTAAAGCCACATCCAGTCTTCCAGCTTTTATAAAGTTATCAATCAGAAATCTGTAAACTGGAGTGATTGGTACTGAATCATTTTTGTCCATCTCATCTAAAAGCCCAAGTGAGACTATGAACTCTCTGCTTAAGCCTTCAACAACCTTACGATAGCCTGCTACATCCCTAGGCCAGTATGTCTGCTTCATCTCTTCCAAAAGTTTGTGAGCCTCATCTAGAAGACCAGAAGCACACAAATGGTTTATTAAAACCCGATATGTGACAAAATTTGGTGCACAACCTTTTGAACTCATTTCTGTAAATAGCTGAAGGCATTTGTCAATTTTACCCGATTTCCCAAAGCCATCTATCATGGCTGTATAAGTCACAACATTTGGATGACAATCCTTTTCTTCCATCATCAACATAAGCTTATAGGCTTCATCTGTCTTTCCAACTTTACAGAGACCATCAATCATCTCTGTGTATATAACAACATTAGGAGGACAAGAATTTTCAAGCATTTTGGACAAGACTTTTAAAGCAAGATCCAATCGCTTATCCTTAAACATTCTATCAATCAAAGAGCTGTAAGTATATACATTAGGACTGTATCCATGCTCCAACATCTTCGAAAACACCACTTGTGCTTCCTCAAGTTTCCCAACCTTACAAAATCCATCAATTAGAGCATCATACACAATATGGTTCGGCTCACAACCATGTGCAAACATTGCATCCAGTAAGTTATGAGCTTCTTTGACTTTGTTAGCTTTGCATAGACCATCTATCAAAGCTCCATATGTAAAAACATTTGGTTCTTTGATGTTGCCATCAACAACCTTGAAATACATATCTACATCTGGAATTTCCACATCACCCCTTAATCTAGCATAAATCTGGCAAGCCTTATCAATCTGCCCAGCTTTACAATGGCCATCAATCAAAGCCGTAAATGTAATAATATTAGGAATGCAACCCTCAGATAGCATAGTTTCAAAGAGTTCATTGGCACAGGACAACTTTCTTGCCTTCAGGTAAGCATGTATGAGAGCAGTATAAGTAACCACGTTTGGAGCACAACCTTCTTTTGCCATTTCATCAAACCAGTTTTGAGCCTGTTCAATAAGGCCAGCTTTACAAAAATTATCAATTAATATTGTATATGTATAGACATCAGGAACTAAATTATTTCTTTTCATTTCTTGAAACAATGAAAAAGCCTTTTCTATTTCAGAGGCATCACATAGATAACTAATTACTTTAGAATATGTACTAGTATCAGGTATAAATCCCTTAGTCATCATCTCACGAATAACACTATAGGCTTTGTCAAATTTTCCAGCACCACAAAGACACCGTGAGAAATTACTTACATTGACTTTATTTAGGACAACTCCTGCTTCAAGCATTTCACTATAAGCTTTCTCAGCCAGATCCAACACATCAGGACCAGGCAATGCCTCATTGGCACATATGCCACCAATCAATATATTATAAACCACATAACCTGGCTGGCACCCACATTGGACCATCTTCTTAAGTAACTTATAGGCATAAGAATAATCTCCTGACCTACAGTAAGCATGAACAAGAGAATTAAATATCCTAGGACTTGGATAACAACCTTCTGAAATCATCATACTGAGAATCCTTTTACATCTGCCAAGTTTTTTTTTCCTCAAACAGCCACAAAGGAGAATCCTAAATGTCACAACATTAGGAATGCATGCACTAGCTCGCATTCTGTTCAAAAAATCCATAGCTTCTTCAAAAAGTGAAGCTTCACACAGCCCAGATATCATCTTCGTATAAAGTACTGTGTCTGGCACAAATTCTTCCTTCTCAATCAATGTTAGAGCTTCCCTCCACCTCCCCGCTTTGCAAAGGGAATGCGTAAAACAACCTAAAGTAAAAGCATCCATACGAAGCCCCGCATCTGACATCTCTCTATAAACCAAGTTAGCCGTATCTAATCTCTCTGCTCTTAAAAACACTTGAATTAACGCATTATAAGTTGCTCGTGTACACTTATACCCAAAGTCTTTCAACCTCCCCAACTCCTCTAAAGCCACATTCCACAACCCATTTTGACAACATTTACGAATCAACACATTAAACAACTTCCCAAGCACTTCCCTATCATCATTTCTTATTTCACGCAAAAACTCTTCTGGTACTCTCTCATTTTGATCACATTCAATTAGCTCCAACAATGCGTTATACACAGGCATCGAATGCGAATACCCAATTTGTCTACCTGCCCAAATAAAAAACTTAACACCCAATTCAGGGTTTTTAATTAAATTCAACACATCAACCACTAATGATTCACTTAATTTCCCTCTAAATTGCTTAAGAGACTTCTGGGTTTTATCACTAAACCCATCTTTATCCTCTAATATCGTATTAGTGATCAAAACAGCGTCGTTAGAGCACTTACCAGCATCCAATATTGCCACTGAATTAGCATCTGAACTCATCAAAGAGTCCCGCAAAAACCCGAATTCTTCTGCGGAAACGGACTCCACCCGTGAAGCCTCGGCCAAAACGGCGTCTTCTGGGTCGATCAATCCGGGGAGATTGTAGGAAGTAGAGTCGGACATGAATCTGGTGAAAACAGAGAACATATTTTGGCGGGAAAATTTGAATGAACGAGAAACTAAAATGGAGGATTGTGAAGGGTACATGAGAGATGAAATTGACTGATAAAGAAGAGTCTTTAGGCTTCGTATGTTCATTCTTCCGAATGAATCAAAAGGTAATGGTTTAGGGTTTAAGGCGGGTTTTAGTGGGAGCAGAATAAGCCAAAAAAGGGCCTTTTGATGTTATGGTACATGACCCGTACTCTCTCATGAATGTGTGTGTGCGTGTGTGCGCACGTGCACGTGTGGGTGTGTGTGCGCGAAACACGAATTCACCTTTGAATCATTTGTTATGTTCAATCTTTCAAACCTTTTACGATTATTTTACTCTAATTCAATGTTAATTTCAGAAACAACCATTTATACAATAACAAAAGCCTAAAAAAGATGACATTCAAAATCTTATTTGATTTTTTATATTGTAATTAGAAATGAAACACCGTGAATTCACTTCAAAATATTTAAATTTTTATATTAAATTTAAGTAAACATAATAAATATTATTTTGTTAACAAATGTTATTATTATTTAAGCTTTTAATCTTTAGAATTTGTCACAATGAGTGTTAAGGATGAAGTTTGTGTAGAATTCCACCATTACATGCATTTTAATGTCTTAAACAGTATAACATACGTTAACTACATGCATACATAATGAATTCACATAAAAACCAAGTCAAATACGTTTAACGTTAAAAAAATGAATTAAATTTATTTTTTATTTTTTAAAAAGAATTATGTTAATAATTTTTCCTAATTTATTTTTATTTTTAACATATAATTTAAGTACTTATTATGGTGCTTTATAATAGTAAAATAAGCAAGTATATAAATAGACTTAGAGGTAGGCCAGGCCAAGCAAGCTTGAGGCTCGATAGAGTATGAAAACTATTGTATTTATTAATTTATATCAATATTATATCGAGATAATATTTGTTAATTCGTTTTATTTTTGAAACGAAATGAATTTAAAATAAATTTAAATATTACATATATAAATGCAACTAAAACTAAAGCTTTTTATTTTCTAGCTTGAATGAGACTTCTCAAATTATATATATATTTTAGGCCTAAAATCCAAATCTATTTTTTCTTTCAGGCTTAGACTTGAATAAGTAAGAGTCAATTCAATAGGCTTGATTAATAGACCTATTTAAAAGAATAACCAAGGGTGAAATCCAGTGAAGTAAAGCAATGCTTAGCTTAAGCTTAACTTGAGTTTGAGCTTGCCAAGATGATAAGATCTTGGCTCAAGTTCAAGCTCAAGACAAGATTGGTTGACTTGAATTCAACTTAATAAATTATTTTAAATCCTTTAATTTATAAATAATTACATTTAAACCTTATAAATTTATTAATTATCCCATAATATTCAAAGTAAAAAATGACATATTAGGGGTATAAGCGTAATATTCAAAAACCTTTAAAGACTTATTGATATTTTATTCAAATCAAACTATAAGCTTTTGAGTTTATCAAATTGATCATTCTTAAGTTCAATCTCGACTGGAAAGCCAATTTGAACAACTCAAACTTGAGCTTACCCCGATATTCATGAAATTCACTCAACAACTTGAGAGGAAGAGTTAAAAAGGACAATTATATCCTGTTGTTCATGAAATAAATATGTTTTACATTAGTAGTAGACTTTTAAATTTAAGATTTAAATGCCTACTATATTTAGATTACTTAAAACAAAGTAGTCTGACCATAGGGTAATTTTTGTATAAAGATGTATCTTTTTATTCAATAAAATTCATTCAAGTAGGAAAATAATTTTCCCCTTTTATTCTTCATTGATTACAAAAGAAATTTCAAAGAACATGGCCTAAGAACAAAGTATAAAGCATTGTTTCATTTTCTTAATGCATTATAACGATCATACTTTGAAAGTAATAATGATAACAAGCTATAGCCTACTACTTTAAATTAGCGATAACAATGACAACCATAGTGTTTATGTGCTCCCTGCAACAATTTGATGCATCAACTTTGTTGCAACCTGTCAAACCCACAATAAACTATGTTAAAAAAAAATGTCTATAGCTAAAGAGATCTAGTAGAACGCATGTGCAAACTATAGATGACAATGGGGTGGAAAAATGCCAAATACCCTAATTCTCATCCTTGTCTTTGTCCTGTCCCTAATATGGATATGACGAGGAATTGTTGTCCCTTTCCCACGGGGAACATTTCTCTCCCCTTCCTTTCCTCATCCCTACAGGGAAAATTCCCTTTACTTTTCCTTACCAATTCTCATTAGAAAAATAATAGAATATTTATTAGGCGCCACAACATTTGTAATAATTCAAAACTTTTAGGGATAATTCAATATTTAAGGGTTTAAGAGGTAGAGAGGAAAAAACTAGGGAGGGGACTGTTGGAGATATATTTATCCCAGTCCCCCCATCTCTGATTGTAGGTATTTTAGCCATCACTGTCCTATTCCTGTTCCTATTAGGGAATCTATTTCCTGTACAGGGAAAGGCAAATTGAAAACCTAGTTTGTTTAAGACTTTCTATTATTGTTACCCCACTGACTAGACTTTTAAGGAAAGATAAGAAGTTTGAGTGGACAATAGAATGTCAAGCCAATTTTAAGAAGTTGAAAACTTGTTTTACTATAGCTTTAAATCTTCCTTTACCTCAAGGAGAAGATGGATTTGAGGTGTATTCAAGGAAGGGTTAGGTTGTGTACTTATGTAGCATGACAAGGTTATAGCTTATTCTTCATGACAATTAAGGCCACATAGTCTTAATTATCTTATTCACGACTTAGACTTAGTTATAATTGTGTTTGCTTAAAGATTTGAAGATATTAGCTTTCTGGTATCACCTTCAAAGTGTTTACAAATTACAAAAGTCTAAGGCACTTGTTAAGTAAAAAAAAGTTGATCTTAAGACAAAGAATGTGGTTAGAGCTATTGAGGGATTGTGATTATGTTATAAACTACCACTTAGGAAAATCACATGTTGTGACAAGATGTAATGAGTAAGAAATCTGGTGGGACCTTGGTTATACTAGTAGTTATAAGAACCATTAATACTCGGTAGTTAATGAATTAGGTGACTTACTAGCTACACTTAAGGTAAGCCTTATTCTTTTAGAGAGAATCTAAGAAGCTCAGATACAAGATGTAAAGTTGGTGAAGATTAAAAAAGAGATCTAACAACATATTGATTCCAAGTTCTTGGTTAGAGATGATGGGGTTCTGACATACCAAGGGAAGATTTATGTCCTTTATACAAAAGAGTTAAGAAGAGAAATCTTGGAAAAAGCCCATTGTTCTCTTTATGTTATATATCCTGATAGTACAAAATGTACAGGAAAATGAAAATAGATTATTAATGACCAGGAATAAAGAAGGACATTGTAGAATTTGTAAGTAGATGTTTAACTTGTCAATAAGTCAAAGTCGAGCACCTGTATCCCTTGGGTTCTTTAGTACCTTTGATAATACCATAATGGAAATAGAGGCATATTACCATGGACTTTATCACGAGATTGCCAAGAACATCAAAAAAAAAAAAAAAAGGATGATGTAATTTGGATAATGATAGATAGATTGACAAAAAAAATTTATTTCTTACCTATTAGAATTGATTTCTCCTTAGAGAAGCTTGTTACGTTATATGTGGATGAAATAGTGAAACTTCATGAAGTACTAGTCTATATTGTATCATATCAGGATCCTCGCTTCATATCTCATTTTTGGCATAATTTGTAAGAGGCATTAGGTACCAAGTTAGGATTTAGTATTGCTTATCATTCTTGGATTGATGGTCAAAGTGAGAGGACTATTCTTACATTCGAGGACATGCTTTGGGTAGGTGCGATTGAGTTAAAGGGTAGTTGGGATGATAACCTACTACTTTTAGAATTCACCTATAATAATAGTTATCATTCTAGTCTTTAAATGTCTCCTTATGAGAAACTTTATGGTTGAAAGGGTAGGACTCCTTTATATTAGGGTGAAGTGGGTGAAAGAAAGCTCATCGGTCCAAAATTGGTGTAGCATACTATTGATAAAGTGGATATGATTCGAAAGAATCTTAAAAGAGTATAAGACCGCTAGAAGAGTCATACAAATTTAAAGTATAAGGAAATTAAGTTTGAGGTTGGAGATAAACTATTCTATGAAACGACATAATGAGATTTGACAAAAGAGGAAAGCTCAATCTTTGCTTTATTAGGCCGTTCAAGGTGATTGAGAAAATTGGTCCAGTGGCTTATTGTCTAGCCTTAGTGCTAGAGTTAGCACAACTTCACAATGTCTTCCATATGTCTATGCTTCGAAGGTATCACAGTGATCCTTCCCATGTATTGTAACAAGTTTCCATTGAACTTTGAGAAACCCTTACATATGAAAAGGAACTAATTCAAATTCCTACTCAAGAAGTGAGACAGTTTTAAAAAAAAAGGAAATTCCCTTAGTAAAGATGTTAAAGAGAAACCAAAATGTAGAAGAAACCACTTGGGAAGTCGAATATCATATAAGACAACAATATCCCTAAATTTTTTTAGGTAAGTGAATTTCAAGATGAAATTCTTTTTAGGAGGATAATTGTAGCACCTTTAACCTGAAAATCAAATTTGACTTGAATGTTGTCGCTTGGTACACACATATTTTATAACTTGATTCTTGAGCAAGCTTAAGTTAATTGAAATATGAAAGATACAAATAAATAAATAAATAAAAGGGAAAAAGAAGAGAAAAATGAGTGATAAAGAAAGGTAAAAACACATAATTATTATAAACTTGGCTACACAGGATTATATGTATATATAAAAATATACAATTTTGAAGAGGAAATAATACTTATACTTGCTAATATGAAGTGCTTTCATGAGTTTCAAGCTTCCTGTTAATAAGAAATGCTTTATGTTTTATATTGTGATATCAAATATTTGCTACAACAATGTTAGTTACATAAGTGGTTGATGGCTTGTGATGAAGAAATAATATTCTTGTTTTACATAATACAAATTTCTAGTTTTCATAAGTTCTAAATTACTTGATAACGAGAAATAATTTATGTTTTATATAACTACTTTAATGAAATGAGAATGTAAGAAAGAAAGTATATAAGTTTTAATTCATTCTAAGCTGAAAGTTTTGTATCAATGTGACATAGTTTGAAGGTTGTACTTGTCTCATAAGATGTTTAGGACCTAAGCTATTGTACAATATCTATATCTCTCATAATATGAGGTTAAGTATTTCCCATGAGGTGAAAGAACAATACTTTAAGATTATTTTAAGTTATTGCATGCTTTCCAATAATTGTCAAGAGTTTAAATTGCTTTAAATTATCTTTTATTTTCCAATAGTTATTAAGAGTTTAATTTACTTTAAGTTACTATATGCTTTCTAATAGTTATCAAGAGCAAAGTTATTTTAAGTCGTTTATGTTTTTCAATAATTACCAAAAATTATGTTTTGAATATAAATGAACCATATATATACGATTGCAAATGAATTTGAGAATTTATGATGGAAGAAAAACTTGTTTAGTTCACTTACTTTAAATTGCTTGACCATTTATTGAGTATAGTAGTCAGTAACACACTTGGTTTTTGTTTGTTTCTGAAACCCTATAAACTAAATGCAATATAAATAGTTGCATCATTATTTAGCGATAAAAAATTGATGACACATCAAGATAACTGGATTTGAAATAAACAAGGCTTAGAGAATTACATTCTTCTCTAGTGAAGACTTAAACTTCCACCAATTCTTCTTCCTATGATCCTTTTTCTTACAAAAGTAAAACTTGGCAAAATTCTTAACCTCTATTTAATTAGTATCTCTAGCTCCATTGTTGGTTTTTTTTATTATAACCATGCATTTTGTTGCAATTATTCTTAGTGGTGCAACATCCTTATCTAGATGTATTACCTTGTGAAGAGAAGTGTTATTCTTGACTAACATATTATGATAAAACTTAAAGTTAAGTGCAAAAATAAAAAATTTTCATTAAATAACTAAAATACTCTTCATCATTAAATAAACCAACTGAAATGTCAAATGATATTTGAAATCAAAACATACCATAATGTGTGTAATAAAGTAAATATAAGCAATACATGAATGCATGAATAATATAAAAAGGAAACACTGTGCTAATTGGTCTAGGTTAAAACTAGGATTAAATTCCTTGGCCATGTAAATTGCATAATTGAGCAGTCCATTTTCCTTGCACGTATCTATTAAACTATGGTGCCATAACTATGCCTTACTACAGGTATGTGTATAGATAATCTTATAGATGCTT
This sequence comes from Anacardium occidentale, assembly GCA_026122585.1. Classification (NCBI taxonomy): domain Eukaryota; kingdom Viridiplantae; phylum Streptophyta; class Magnoliopsida; order Sapindales; family Anacardiaceae; genus Anacardium; species Anacardium occidentale. The sequence continues at coordinate 158,112 of JAJEJH010000575.1, forward strand.
CCTTGTAACGACTCTTATGAAAACATAACTAAGAAAACTTTCATGAAAAATATATTTTCATAGGTGTTCTAAAAATTAAAACCATGGAACATGTCCTATAAACTATTTACAGGTATCATAGGTCCTTATCTATCTTATGTGAGCAAATCCCATATATCCTATGAATCTCTATTGCCTTATATGTAGTACAAGTTTAGTTTCAAAACATGACTACACTCTATATCCAGAAAAACATGAAAAAAAAATTTGTTTTATATAAAACTATGTTTTGATATGATTTCTTGAAAACTAAGTACATACACTTGAATCTTACAAACACCCCATTGTAAAAACTCCTACGAAAACATAACTAAGAAAACTTTCATGAGAAAAATATTTTCATAGGTGTTTGTTAAACTAAAACCATGGAACTTGTCACAAACATTATTTACGACTATCTTAAGCCCTCATGTGTCTTATGGGAGCAAATGCCACACATGTCCTACGGATCTCCAATGCTCTATGTGTTCTATGAGTTTAGTTTCAAAACATGCAGATGTCTAGAAAAACATGCATAAAACTAGTTTCATATAAAACTATGTTGTGATATGTTTTCATGAAAACTATGGACATGCATTTGAGCCACTTAAAGTAAACTTAGACTTGTAACTTGCTTTCCCTCATTATTGGTAGACAAAGAGACAAAAAATCGTGTCCCTCAATCTCCTTAGCAAAGCCAAATATTGATCCATGACAGATGCATGTTGTGAACTATCTTGGGTGGGACCATTATTAAAGGGTATTGCAATAATAATGTTGCCCTACACATGTATCTTCTTATTCAATAAAATTCATTCAATTACGAAAATAATTTTTTCCCTATTTCTTCATTTATTGCGAAAGAAATTTCGAAGATCACAGTCTAAGGAAAAACTATAAAGCTTGTTTCATTTTCTTAACGCATTATAATGGGCATACTTTGAAGACAAATCATGACAATGAGATATAGCCCAATATATTAAATTAGCAATAACAATGGCAACCATAGTTTTTATTACGAGCTTTGCATTTGCCTCCATTGCATTGATCTTGACAAAATGTGTTGCACTTTTCATCAGTACATTTACTATCAAGCAAATGCTCCCTACAACATTTTGACGAATCAACTTCGTTGCAACCTGTAAAACCCACAATAAACTTTGTTAAAAGCTGTCATTGGATAAAGAGATCCAGTAGAATATATGAGGGAACTATGTTTTAGCTCGTTTTATATACATATAGGTATGGTGGAATATTTCAAGGGATAAAAGAGAAAAAGAACAAGAACTTAGGAAAAATATTACTGAAACTTGGCATGAATATGATATAAAATAAGATTAGCCTTTTCATTTTATTTACCGATTGTAAGCAAGAGAGATACAAGTAGAATAAATGTAAAAACTTTGATTTGAGCCATTCTTTTCTTTTAGTGTATACTTAAAAGTTTGAGTGAGAATTAAATCAATTCTACCTGTTGTTCATAAAGTAAGACATAATATTTATAAT